>JAIGNY010002662.1:117500-120000 GCA_020152595.1 Chiridota heheva | reverse complement strand
GAATTTTCTGAAATTCCAATTGAAAAGAAATATTGAGCAAAATCTTGAAAAAGAGTAGTTTGTGGTTATAGAATCAATTTCACTATTTGTGTCAGTCAGTATCATAGTGGGCAGGTTTAAACCAGTGACAGTAGAATTCATTATCTATTCACCAGTGAAGTTGCCCATTCATCTGCTGATTGTATTAGAGTTTCTATAAGAGATTTTAAGCCCTTTTAGAATCATAGACTCAATATTTCATATGCATAGGATGGGCGTGATTATATCAAGGGAAAATGTAATTGTTAGTGAAAGGAGTTGGTAGAGAGAATGGAGGGCAGAGTGGGGGAGGATACTTGGAAGAGTGGGTGAAAGAGAAAATAGTACAGGGAAGTATGTGAGTTACAGTTGACAAGTGTAATTATTATTGTTTTATTTTACAATGAATTTACAATAAATTTACAATGAATTTTTACTTTATGGATTAACATTAAACATTACTCTGATCACAATCAAAGACCATTTTTTTTTTTTTAATTCTTTTTGGGCCTGTTCAAATTAAAATGTTTTCATTATACTTGTGTTCTTGCAGAATTATTGCATGTGATGTAAAGAAGAGCAGGCCCTTCCCTGGGATCAAATTGCCAGCGATTGGAGAAGCGTAAGGTCTCCTCAATGGCTTCGGTCCAAGTGGTGGTCCCTGAAAAGAGGAATCCCAGGACACGAGACATTACAACTCCCAGGTAATCTCTGTTATCAGATGGTAGATTGATTATTCACGTGTCTCGTTGCAGAAAGATCTTTTGTGAGAGTCACCCTTGGTAGTAACCTGCAAAAGATGACCTTTTGGTTTTGTATTTACAACATTTCTGGGTCAAATACAAACCGTATGACATTTTACAGCTGCTTTTCAGTACAATGATGCCACATTTGCTCAATTACAGTACGAGTAGTAAAATGAGGTCACAGTTTTAATTTGTTGGGGAAATTTATGTTGTGACCCCAGTTTGTATTCTTAAAATGACCATTTAATACAAATATTTATCCCTACACTGCCACATGATCTACCTCTTTTACTGCGATATATTTCTTTCATTATGTTCAATATGTAGTGGTTGTACTGAACATTTTTATACTTCTTTTTTGAAAGATATATTAGAAAGTTTGAAAGGCATGGATAGAAAGCAGAGGGTCAGGGAACATTATTTGTCAGAAACTCACACACTAGCCAGAGTGGAGGTTCCTCAACTAGGAAATGCCAAAAGTACTACACTCACTCTGCATCTACCCACACAACAAGACATCAAGTGTAAGTGTAACTGGGTCTACAGTTTTTACAAAACTTATATGAAATACTACATCAATTGCTTACAATTCAATTGTAAATATATTTACTTTGAAATAATTTTGACTATGATAAAACTGTGATTATTTTCATTCGTCAGTAAATTCCTCACTTTGCCATTTTTGGTGAGCAAGCGAAGCATAATGTGAACTATGTAATGGCAATTCCAGCCGGGTGGATGGACGGCCGTCCACAGTTTTTCCTGAGATTTCCTGAGAAATGTTAAAAGTTTTTTGAGAATTTCTCAGAAAATGTTAAAGTTTCTTGAGAGTTTTCAGAAAAAGTAAAGTTTCTTCAGATATCCTTATGGAAGGCTTAGAAATTCCTTACAAAATTTGATATAGGGAGGTATGCCATGTGGGACATGGATGGGGGCCATGTGAGACATGGATGGGGGCCTAGTGGGACATGGATGGGAGCCATGTGGGACATGGATGGGGCCATGTGGGACATATAATATAATACATACCATGTGGTATACACCAAGGGCTATATCAGGCATAATTATTTGACTCTTGTCTTTTTTTCTTATTCAACAAATCATTTGCATATAAGTTATTATTTGAACTGACACTTTCATACATAGTATGCTCAATCAGGGCCTGTGATAGCTAGGATGAGACTAGCCAATGGGATGTCATGTGGGACATGGAGTTGGATGCCGTGTGGGACATTGGTCGGGATGCCATATGGGACATGGGGTGGGATGCCATATGGGACATGGGGTGGGATGCGATGTGGAACAGGGGGGAATGCCATGTAGGATATATGGTGGAATGCCATGCAGGACATAGGGTGGAATGCCATGGGATAGGATGTCATGTGGGACATAGGATGGTATATGATGTCATATGGGACATGGGGTGGGATGCCATGTGGGACATGGAGTGGGATGCCACGAGTAACACAAATAAGTTGGGATGTCATGTGTGACATAGGGTATGAGGCTATGTGGGATATTGGGTAGGATGTTATGTGTGACATAGGGTATGAGGCTATGTGGGATATAGGGTAGGAGGCCATTGGGACATGGGATGTGATGCCATATGGGACATAAAGTAGGATGCCATGTGGGACATCAGGTGGGAAGCCACTGATGTGGGACATATGGTGGATGCCATGGAGACATAGGGAGAAATGCCATGTGGGACACATGGAGGGATGCCATGTGGGACA
>JAIGNY010002662.1:0-112500 GCA_020152595.1 Chiridota heheva | reverse complement strand
TGCAATATTTGTGTTACTTTCTTCATTGAAAATACCAGATATATAATCTTAAGTGGAAAGTTTCTCAATGTTTCAAAGGGCACGTTAATTCTCTGAAAAATGGCACTTGTTTTAATTTTTCCACTGAAAAATGGTACTTGTCTTACTTTTTACTCTGAAAAAGGATACTTGTTAAACTTTTGAGAAAAATGTGTAGAGGGGACCCCTGTTCCACCATTTCTGAAGACACCCTCCAAAAATTAAAAAATGTTTGTCCAAGATCAATAACATAAAAAGTCAGTCTGCACTTTGGACAGAAAAGTGAAAAGAAAAATTGTTATACTGTATAGATTGATTTTTAAAAAAATATGATCCTGAATTTTTTGATTTTTGTGAATCATGAGTTTAATTTTCTGATTTTCTTGGCAAATAAAAAAAAAAAATCTGACATCGGGGAAACAAAATGATACTAGGAAGCGAAAGCAAATCACATGGCATGCTGGAATAAGCAGGCCCCTGGAATCCATGCCAAAAAGCTCGTACTTCACTCTTGCAGTGATGCTGAATGCATAAATAAATTCTTTGCACTTCACACTCAAATTGATGCGGAATGCGTGAATAAATTCTTTGCACTTCACACTCGCTTGATGCTGAATGCGTGAATAAATTCTTTGCACTTCACAATCGCATTGATGCTGAATGCGCCGAATAAATTCTTTGCACTTCACAATTGCATTGATGCGGAATTCTTCGCACTTCACAATAGCATTGATGCTCAATGCGCGAATAAATTCTTTGCACTTCACACTCGCATTGATGCGGAATTCTAAATTCTTTGCACTTTACAATCAATGCTAAATGTGCATTGATGCTCAATCGCATTGATGCTGAATGCAAAATTCTTTGCACTTCACAATGGCATTGATGCTGAATTCGCGAATAAATTCTTCGCACTTCACAATCGCATTGATGCTGAATGTGTGAATAAATTCTTAGCACTTTACATTCACATTGATGCTAAATGCGTGAATAAATTCTTCACAATTGCATTGATGCTGAATGCGCGAATAAATTTTTGCACTTCACACTCGCATTGATGCTGAATGCGTGAATAAATTCTTCTTTCCACAACATTTCCCCCTCTCCCCTTCCTCCACACTTTTCAAATGGATCTATGCCACTGGCTGTTCTAAAACTCTAATGCTTTAGGACTTTCATCATAGAATGGTCCATAATCATCATTATTGTGAATTGGAAGAGGGATAGGTGTCTGTACAACATGTCCTAGATGGGTTTTTGTATTAGTGGTCAGTGATATGATTGAATTCTCTTCTATAGGCGTTGAGTAAATTGCATGATATCTTGTATGTCATCACTACAGGCAAAGATTTAAATGGAAGATATATCCTGTAAATTTTAATGTTCATTTTTATGTTAGAGTAATATTAAAGAAATTGGTGTAAAAACCATCTTGATATTGTATTCCGTTGAATCCATTTGGGAGTTATAGCATTTCATAGAATTAAAAAGTGTGTTTAAAGTAACCTTGCTGTGTTAAGTGTGATGTCATAATTGGAGATCTTAGATAATTCTTTATGTGTTTCTTTAAAATGTAATTTTTCTTTCATGTAGAATGGAAGGTTTATTAGCAAATAAGAAAAGTATATTCTTGCAAAGTGCATGCTTATACCCATCTCAACAATTAAACAAAACACGTTTTCAATAATTCAGAGACATACAATTGTTTTTTAAAGAAATACAAAAACAGTGTTTGTGGATCTGCAGTTATGAAATCACATTTTACACTGCAAGGTCACTTTTTAAAACACTCTTGCAATTTTTGAAATGCAATAACTTCTAATTGGAATAAGATATCAACATGAGTTTTACACCAAATTGTTCCTTAAAAATCCTCTATCTTATATATGAATATAAAAATCCATGGGAAAATTCCTTTAAGTTGACCATATCTGCACATCATTTTTATTTAGCTGGCAAAAATGCTCCATAAGTCATTAGTAGTGTAAGTTAAAGAACACAGTTTGTAGAATGACATTTTTTGAATTCATGCGGTGATATTATTGCCATTTTAGGTGCCCCATCTATCACCCCACCTCCCGAGCATGATTTCAAAAAAGTACTAGTAGAGTAAGGGTTTTCAACCTGCGACAAGTGTGCCAACTCAAAAAAGATATGCAGCATGGTGGGCGGCCAACTGGGTCACTTGGTGGAACGAGCCTGACTCTGCTGCTCGGAAGACAGAGGACCCTTCAATAATCATCCTTTGCTTAACCCTTACTCTACCACGCAGCGATATTATCGCCGTTTTGGGTGCCCCATCTTTCACCCTGCCTCCGAAGCACAATTTCATAAAAAGTGCTGGTAGAGTGAGGGTTAAGCAATAATTAGGAATTTGTGATTAAAATTACCCATAAAGGAAAGCTGAGTGGGCATTATTTTTGTACTTGTCATATCTTAAATGTCTATGTATTGTAGAAGCGTTTATATTCTTGCTTTCACTCAGGCCAGCTCAGCTACACATAATGTAGTGTGCACCAAGCATGATTCAGCAGTTCATTTGGAAACAGAAGCCAGTGATGAACTTATCATCACAGCCGATATTGATCAGGACAGCCTGGAGGCAGAAGAATCTAGAGTGTGCTTGGAAGACAGTATGTACTTTTTTAGCAATGCTTTGTTAACTCTAAAAGTTTAATTTGAGGTTGAAAATTATTGAATATTCTTGAAGAAATCTACATGTAAACTAACAACAGAATTGCTAGTGTATGTACCAAGTTTCCCTCACTATGCTTACATATTGATAAAGATTTAGCGTTGTTTGCAACCTTTTTCCTATAATTAAATGTAGATGTTGACTACTCCACCTGATTTTTGTGTTTTTTTACTTCTCTTAAAAATCAATTATTAAAAAGCTGCCTTTATTTACCATTAACACTTTGCTGCAACTAAAGTAATAAACTTGATTATACCATATATGCTAACCTGTTGAGAAAACTCTTCCATATCATTAGCATAATTCATCAAATATTTTACAAGAGAGTTCAAGCCTGTGCTGTCTTGTACCCTGTAATGAAGGATAGTTGTGAATGATTATTTCATCAATAAGCTTGATTGTTCATGTTTTTCGTCCCCAAATCTCATCCAGTATGTACTTTTTGTGCATCAATATGTCCTACCGTTAGTGTTGGTCTTCTACCATTTAGGGTTCCCATGGGATCTTAAATTCCTGGAAAGTCTATTTCATCTCCCAGGGCTGTAAATACAGGGAATTCTAACCAAGGTGGGATATGGCCGGGAAAAGTCATGGAAAAGTCATGGGATTTCAAAGAGAGTGTTGTAGTGTCTAGGATTCTGTTGTGTTTCTCATCCCATGAAAGGAAAGTTTTACAGTTTTCACATACATTAGGAATTGGAAGAAATTCTAAACGTGGGTCCTAGTCAGTCATGGAATTGGGTTTGTTCAGAAACATGGGGAGCCTGCCTTTTGAAAGGAAAAATTCACCATTATTGTAGTGTTGAATGTTGATAGTGGTGGATATCATATTGATGTGAAGTTAATAGTAGAATAAAAAGGGGAACTGTGATTGAGAGTTAGACACATAGGTGAGATTTAAGGGGGGCACCTCCCATCCCACTTTTTTTCTTCTGAATTGTACATTTTGTATGGTGATTTTTTGCATCTTAGCACGATTTTGTGATTTTGCCCCCTTCCCCCTCTGTTGACTTTGCCCCCTCTGTTGACTTTGCCCCCACTTTCAGTATGCAAATCCTGCCCATAATTACTTAGACACATGTGACTGTAAGGTGCTATCAAAGCAGATAAACAATTTTACTTCTGCAGGTGAACATTTGGTATCATCTGAGTCCTCTGGTATGACCCACCCCGACCATGGGGATCATCATCACCACCATCATCTTATGAACCAGTCTGATTCAACAGATCCTGTTGAAGATCAAAGGATCAGTGATGAATCTAAACTCATCGGAACAGATGCTGTACTAGCACAACAGGTACAAAGATGCATGTAGTATTCTCTGATTACAATTTTGATGATGTACCTTTTTTGTTACATTTTGTGGTCATTGTGTTTTGAATCATTACCGTTCAATAGTTAGACTTGAAACCTTTTGTTAAACAAGGAAGATCTGTGTTTGATCTACTTTAAAAAGTAAACTACTTAATGTTGTTTGTATCAATAAGTAATATAAGTAATAATAATTGCTTGTTCGCATGGATGAGTGGGAAGATAATTGCAATATGTATACATATACAGTAGATATACAGTTTCTCAAAGGTTTAGTACTATGGTGTCGAGTACCCCTCCTCCCCCTCTCCCCCTCCTAAATAAAAAGGAAGGATATTTGAGTTTTGCATCCACTGGTTTTTGCAGGGAGCCAACTTTTTATTTTGCCATTGGCCTATGTGTATCATGAGTGTGTATATACAGCCATGTATATGTACGTACAGTTATCCCACCCACATACATCTTGTAATGCGGATTCTGTGAATTGACCAACTTTGTCTGGCAAATAAGCAATAAGCACTGTTCATTAGCACAGACTTATTATCCGTGCACAACATACATGAAATGAATATTCATGTACATAGATGGGATTTGAGGGGGCAAGGAGAACACTTCCACCCCCCCTCCCCCTCCATACTTTTTTCCAAATTTGTGTCTTTTGTATGGTGATTTTTTGCATCTTAGCATGATTTTATAGTTTTTCCCCACACCCTCCCACTTTTGACTTTGCCCCCCACTTTTGGTAGACAAATCCCACCCATGTTCATGTACATATTTAGGAGCTTTGCAGCTACTTCAGAAAATAAAAAGAATATACAGCTATGCAGTAATTTAAAAAAGTGTGTACTATTCTTGTGATTTAAAGCAGAGGATGAATTACTTTTAAGAGTTCTTGGACAATTAAAGACTGACAGAAGCTCTCATCTTATGTGAGAATATCCCTTTTATAATGATCTTTGCATTGTTTTCAGAGCATTGCTGTTAGTACCGTACACCATACTGAAAAGGTATGTAAGTGTGCACAAACGTTATTATTGTAGACATACTTCATGCACAGTACATTATACTTTTTGGTGGTAGGAACTCGAGGTCACCACATCAGAACTGCAGGTAGATACAGAGGCAACAAATGATGCAGAAACTGCTCTGGTTATAGTCAGGACAGTACCCCCATCTGAGGGCCTGGTGCAACCTGGTGGCAGTGGTGTTGATGGACAGCATTTAGAAAACAGTGTCTTCTCTCTTTCAGGTGTGTAGCATTGTTGTATGTGTGTTATTTAAATGCATTCCCTCAATGCTTGCCATCCCAACCTGGCCCATCTGTGCAGCATGATAAATAGCTTCTTCTTTGCTTTTAACGGTTGTTTGACCCTTTGGCATATGTCTTGTCTTCCTTTGTTCGAAAAAGTTTTTATTTCTGAGCTGCATAAAATGTATCCTACCATAAAGTTCCTACCCTTGACCACAAAGGCATTTTAACAACAAATGATAGGAAAATGCCAAAACAATTAACCTATCTCCATAGTTTTTGCTGTACTCAGTTTTGTTGAATAGTGTTATGGGAGCTACAATATTGGACAAAACAGTTGGAACACTGAAGCTATTTTCTTACAACAATCATGTAATTAACTGCAATATTTATTTTGTATACTTCACCCCTTCCCCCCCCTCTCCCATTTAAAGATGAATTGGAGATACAAACCACACTCCAAACTGTCTCAAAAAGGATCAACATTGATTGTGGAAGGGGGAGGAGGGTGTGAATTATTCCGGGAATATATATAGAGGATGACATTTTTTTGGGGAGACAATTTTAGATTGAAATGAAATAATACATAATTTATTAAATATGTCTCGTTACACTCTATGGGGAGGGGGCAGGAAAAAAATTATTCTGATCAGAGGCTGAAATTACTTTTACATTTCAAAAGATATTTTAAGATAAAGTACCTTGAAATTAGATAACATACAATTGATTTATAGTTTGACTTAGATCAAATTATTTAAAAAAAGTGCAAGAGAGAAATTGTTGCAGAATTTGTGACTTCCAACGAGTTTTGTCCAAGATTGTTGATACATTAGGACGTATATGAGCATTGCAGGATTCTAATTTTTGGCTGCACAAGTAAGAAGCTGTGCGATATATTAAATGTTTAGCACTTGGATGTATGGGCAAAGTATGGGTCAACTAAGTTCTTGTGTATCCTTAGAAATAAAAAACTCAGTCACTGCAACTGTGATTCCAGAAAATAATACAAATGATATCTTTTCTGAAACATTTCTACAATGAAACTTTTAAATGATAGCTCAAAACAAATTCTCTGTGATATTCTTGTTTTGCGCAAGAAAATCAATGATTTCAAGTTGAGTCATAGCTGTGCATAAATGACGATGAAAGAACACAAAATTAGAATGACAGGGTGCTACCTGCGTAAATAAAGGATAGCAAATGCCACCCATGCAATGCATAATGCCTTCTGGACGAGAACATAAGTTTGACATATGGACACCATTACATTGACAACCAAGTCAATAACCTTTGATAACCAGCTGTGGTGCACTGGTGTGTCTACCCAAACCAGGTTTGAATCCAGGACTTTATGATCTGTAGAAAAGTATGGTAACCGCTACACCACAGTGGGTGGATAAAGCACAAAGTTGTTTTTTCATTGTGATATGTATACATGCCAGAAACAGACAGTTAACTAGTGTGTCTATTTGGGTTCACCATAGGGATATGAACAGGAAGTGACCACACTATACTTCCTGTGGGATTGGTGAAGAATTGTGTCATACTTTATCTAGCTAATTGAATGGTATTTGTGTGCTCTCTTTGTCTGTTGCACTTAAAGAGCTCATTTCAGCTTTTCCACGATTAACTGTCATTTGTGGATAACAGTGTTTGCCTATAAAAAAGCCCACGTTTGAAGTTCGGATCTTGAAGCATATATTAGAAAAAATCTGCAGACTACTCATCGAATAAAATAAAAAATTTATAGATGTAAATAAATAATAAAATATTTAGATAATGAATATGTATATACATATATTTATTATTAAAAATGAATCTAGACTTGCGACTTTAAGTTTCACGCCCTTTCGCATTCATCAGGCAAGTGTGGTATTATATATATATATATATATATATATATATAAATATATATATATATATATATATATATATATATATATATATATATACATATATATATATATGTGTGTTTGAACTGCATTGACTTTTTGTATGGTGCTGTTGAAATTATTACTTACAAAATAGGGACATCTACCTTCATCAAACATTTAAGTTCCCACAAAAATATACAACTGGAATGATTTTGACCAGTAATGAAGCTAGCTGTGAAAGTGTTGTTGTCCTACATGAAATACCTGATAAAATTTCAGCACATTAAATGAATGAACGGAAAATAGTTCCTACACTATGCTTCTACTTAAGTCACAGTAGCTGTCATAGATTTAAAATCAGTATTTTGTTTACTAGCAAAATCTGCAAAATGGAATTTCTATTGCCTGTAGCAATAATTGACCTATTCTTGCTCCAGTGTGTGATAGTTGAAAATTTCTCTCAGTGTTTTATGAATATTTTTGCATTGTTAAGTTTTATCTTTGGTAAGTTTTGAGTAGATTTCCTAAATATGGTTTCAAGTAGCTTATAATGTACAGTTGTAGTAGTTGCATAATTATATCATAGTAGTAAGAAAGATCTCAAGTATTGATTGTAAAATATTTCAGTTAATTCTCTTTGCTGCAGTATTTCATTTTATGCATGCAATGCCTGGGGAGGGAGGGGGCTTTCATACTGAAAGTGGTAGGGGTGTGCTGCCCATCAACCAAAAAACATACTCGCATTATGAAAGATTTGTTGGTACCTGCAGTATGAAGTTATACAATTTTGATACCCCCAGAATGAAAGAAGTCAATTTTGGTACCTGCAGCATTGAGTATTCAACGAAAATATTGTAAAAATGGACCAGCAGTACGAAATTGACACAGTAAAACAGCATTTATTAGGACCTAGCTGCACTAAGAAAATGATGTAAAAAAAGACACTTGCACTATGAAAATGATGCAAACTTGAAAAGGCATCATGGCATATATATATATATAAATATATATATATATATATATATGTATATATATATATATATATATATATATATATATATATATATATATATATATATATATATATATATATATATATATATATATATATATATATATATATATATATATATATATATATATATATATATATATATATATATATATAGATAGATAGATAGATAGATAGATAGATAGATAGATAGATAGATAGATAGATAGATAGATAGATAGATAGATATAAAAATATATATATGTATATATATATATATATATATATATATATATATATATATAAATATATTACCTCACATATGGAAAAGCCCACCACCACCCCCTCCACCCCATCTCCCCATTCATGAAATTAGTTTTGAAGTATTCTTCGAAAGTTTCCCACATGGTAGCATAGAACATGATAGCTTGTTGATTATGAACAAAAGTGTACTAGGAAGTGAAGGAAGGTACTTTGTGCACTTCCTAAATTGGCATTACTTGTTGTTTAAATAAATATGACATGGTTTTTAAATGCATGAGTATAGCTGGATTTGAAGTGTTGCTGATGTTTCAATGTTTCCAAGGATTTTAAACAAATGCAGTTGCTTTCATGTCAGTCACCAGTCACCCATACAATTAAAAACTCAGATATATTTTGGGTGAAAGTTCTTCTTGAATGAATTTCTAAATATTTCACTTCAGTTGACAAGGTTTGTCTTTACTTTGAATGATTCATGTTGCTATTGACTACTTTATATGAAAACAACAAAAGTTTATTGTGAATGAAAATTTGGTGGCTTAAGAAAACATACAGTATTAGTTGAAAAAGTCTGTTGCGAAGGAAGTATTTTACATGGTATCATGTTTAAAACAAGCAAATTGAGAATGAACAGGTGGAATATAAAGTGCAAGACAAATAACATGACTTGTTAAGGATTGCCATGGATCATATAGAACAGACGCACTTGTTATAAATAGAAATGATGAAAAAAAATGAACCAGACAGTCCTTTTCCTGTCCTTGATATACAACAGGAAGAACCAGTCGCATAATTGCTTGTGCTTCTGACCCTAGCTATCAATTCACTCTTATAAAGTAGCTAGCCTTCTGATATAATACTTCATTTCACAGATGTTGGTGATTTCACGTACACAAAATTTGATATACATTAGTGGGAGAGTATTTGATTGATAATAAGTTATAGTCATTTGGGGGTGTTTATAACTATTTTCAATATTTGTTATCAAATGTTTTGGTGTATCATAGTATAGCACTGAAGCATGCAATGAGCGTGAGAAACATATCACCAATATTCGCGATTGTAGTTCCACCGTCATATATTCTCACAACACCTTTCTTCATGTAGTAAGCTCAAAACCTATTCAAGAGATTTGAATTAATGCAATTAGTAGTGCAAGAGTCAGAGCATTGTCTTACCCTTCCGTCACACCTGTAATACCAAACTCTCTGTTAATCATATATTTCTAACCTGCCCTCTAAACATTGAATTCAGGAACTTTCTTTCCCCCTACAATTCTTTCTCCTTACAACAGAGACCTCTGTGTGGTATTGCTTCAGCTTTCTAATCTAGCGTCCCAGTCTTCATTCCCGGTGGGTCTCTAAGCAGTGCTCCACGACTGGTTAATAAAACAGCCGTGGGTGTCTTGACGTTAATACTCCACTGGAGGTCTTTTGGTACAGTTTAAACCTTGGTAAACTATCCAACTCCATCTCGGACCTTGTTCAGAAAAACTTTTCCTCTAACATTACCAGAATCATCTGTAACTACAATATGTGTTCCACAATATTTAATTGGTATGCTCTTATGTCAGTTTCCCTTATCCTTCTCTTACTCCTTAATTTCCCCTCCTTTTCTCCTCTCTTATACCTCATTTAAGCCTTCATAATAAACCTCTCTATTTAGTCCCCTTTAAGAGCACTCTGGTTTCATTTTTTCCCCTTTAGTTTGGCACATTCAAGAGGTGGAGTGGCTCAGTGGTTAAGGAGTCATGCTCGTATTCGAAAGGTACCAGGTTCGATTCCCATCGGGAGCGCTGCATTTTGTCCTTGAGCGAGACACTATATTTGCTTCAGTCCACTCAGCTGTAAAATGAGTACCAGCATTGCTGGGGAGTATAATCTGCGATTGACTGGTGTCCCATCCAGGCATGTACTCTCATCCGCTTTAGCATTGGCTCTATGAGCCTAATAACTTGGATGGATTTAGCTTTAGTTTGGCACATATGACTCTGATTATTACTATATTTTCAACAAAGAAACAACCACTGCAGCCATAGTCATATGTTCTTTTTCTTTTGGTGATTTAACCATATTGGTTGTTTGTCTTACATGCTTTCATCCCCTGTGCATTTTCTTTGTAATTGTGTTGCTATTTGCATGGTTTTTCCATTAAAAAAATGACTACAAATGTCACTAAAAATCTGAACTTGTTTGGGGGTCACAATTCTTTTTTATTAGGTCTTACAGGTACCGAAAACCCCATTTTCGAGTCTATATGTGGACTTAATAGAAACTAGTGACTTTCAAAAAAATTCTTCCCTTTTTTCGAAAAACGTGGTAGCTAACTTTTTGCTCGAAATGAACAAGTTGTAAGATAATAATGCATAACTAATGTGATCACCTGTCAATGATATGTGTTCGCACATGTCGTTTAAGAATCCTATTGGTGGGTCTGATCACATGCTCCAGATCCTGATCCTACTGCCGACTAGGATCAAGATGAAGTGACTGAGCGTTCACAGTAAGAAATTGGCGGATCTGATTGCCAAATTAGGTCTGATCATGAGCTTATACTCAAGAGAGAGCGTGGAAAGTGATATATTGCCCAACATACAAGGAGGTATTGACAGTCTGGAGCAAACCATCCACACACCCTATCAGGTTAGGCTTAGAGTTAGGCTTCAGAACCTCCCTGTAAATTGGGAAATATATCATTTTCTGAGAGCACAGCCCTAGTTCGAGTTATCCCTTTCTGTTGTGACCTTGCTGTGCTTCGAACTTCAAAATTTTCTTCAAGTGCTAAAATGCAAGGATACTTGATAGTCATGAGGTGCGGACACAGGAATCACTCCTATAAGAGTATTTCAGCTGATGTCATGAGGTCACATGACTCTGTTTACATCGCCATTTTGTCGGGCAATACCACTGTCATCTGCTGTACACTTAATAAGACTTAAATACATTTGCATGTTGTTATATAAGAGTATCTTTGTAAGGTAATTATGCCGGAATCTTGCTGTGCCATTGGTTGCACTAATAGATGTGTGCGGGGAATAAAAGATATTTTCTCAATTTCCATCTGATCTTGATCGACGTTCGAAGTAGGTTTCTACTGTACGATGAGATGACTTTAACCTACGGTTCACACTAGGATTTGCATCGAACACTTTATATCAGGGATGTAGGCTTTGTCTGAGTATAACAAACAATCAGCTGGCGTTAACGTTATCGTATACCCAGTGAAAATATAAAACTTCAGGAAAATATTAAGAAAATCGGAAGCAAACAAAAATTGCAAGTAGTAAAATTTGCTGAACTGGAACTGGTAGGTTAGCATGTAGTATGTTTGTTGGACATGTGTGATGTGACTGAGCTGTGTGAAGACGTGTGAAACGCAACAACACAGCTGCCCTGCAAAATGGAGTCCAGTTTAGTTAGATTAGAGTCATGTGATGGAATCCCTCTATATATAAATGTTATCATCATTTCTTGGAGGAAATGCTTTGAATACATTTTAATACTTACTTGAAATGTATTTCTATTCCATGTTTAAATCCTATCATATGAAACAGTGATAAAAGTGTATGGTTCTAATAGTTTTGAGTAGATAATATAAAGGTTATCACAAAGATATCAGTAAGATTAGATAAAGGTACAATACAGCTGTTTTGATAGTGAAGGTGAAAACATTGAGAAATGTTGCAAAATTTTTAGTACACAGTACTGAACAGCTACATGTTGTTAGCTGCTTTTAACTTCGGAGACTATCTTTAAAAATCTCTAAATATTGAGACTAAATATTGAGACTGTTTACTTCTAGTTATACCTTACACTCCATGCTAAAAATATGCAATCTGGTCATGTGACCTGATTGCGGGGTAAATTTGCTTTCATTTAATTTGGATGTATGATTTTTCCTATGCTTGTAAATTTTTCTGTATATGTTCTAACACTCATACTATGAAATAATGATAGTATGAGTGATGTATGAAAACATGATTGGTTTCAATTATTTTGCTCCAGTTAAATGTTCAAAATAAGTATAATAATGAAAATCATGATTTTGAGTGGTTTGTCAGGTGGCCTGTTGAAGAAGCTTCAACTTGTTCAGAATACTGCTGTACGACTGATCTCTGACATAGGTATAAGATTTCATATTACTCCTATAATTTCCCATTTGCATTGGCTCAAAGTACAGTCACGAATCAGGTTTAGGCTTTATCTTCATCTTTTCAAAATTCTCCATGGTCTTGCACCAATTTATCTGTCTGAATTAATTCATCTGTATGTCCTAGATCCCAGACTTAGGTCTGCCTCTAATGGCCCACTGATAAGGAGACAGTATGGCAGCAAACAAGTTAGTCGTTACAACTTTGCTGTCACTGGATCATCTCTCTGGAATGAGCTGCCTTGTCCACATCAGATCTGCAAGTGACATTATCAATTTTAAGAAGCACTTGAAAACACACCTTTTTACCCAATAATGTAAAGCGCTTAGTTTTGTTCTCAATATAAGCGCTATATAAGCATCTACATGATAATGATAATAATAATGATAATAATAATAATAATGAGAATAATAATAATAATAATAATAATAATAATAATAATAATAATAATAATAATAATAATAATAATAATGTTAATGATAATAATAATGATAATGATCAGCAGCACTGTACTTAAAGGAAATGCTTTTGTTTTAAAATGAGTCTTCAAGTCAGACTCTACTGAAATATGTTGGCATTTCGAGCAAGCTTAATATCTAGTGACAATGAATTCCATAAAATATGAATTCCTAGTGTAACCCTTTAGTTTGCAGGTGTATGTTTGGGTGCGGTAACTACCTTCAATAGATTGAAGGACATGGGGTCATATTTTCTTTAATTTTCTAAGAGGGGATGTATTTGTGTATAAAAATGGAAATAGAACTTAATAAGCAATTCTAAACATGTGCAATTGCATAGCTGCTCCTTTTCTAGCTCATGTCTGATACAACTCAAAGATGTTTAGAGGCTTGCAGTAATTTGTGAAAATCAAAGAATGAGGAAAAGTAAGTGCATCCTTCAAAAGCTTTGAAATAACTTCCCAGACTAGCCCCATTACCGGCATACACGTCCATCAACAAGCCCATTGTCTACGCTAGCTTTGAATAATCGAGCATACTGTCCTTCCGATAGTTCTTATTTTCACTGATCAGGGGTGTATCCTGGTGCCTGTCCCTGTTCGCTGAATTTGTTGCCGAGTAATTTTTGGTCTGATTTTGCCAGAGTCCATCACGTTCTCCTTGCTTGCCCCCTGTTTTACCTTCCCAGAGCTTCCCTCACTCCCCACAATTCAAATGCCGAGTTCTTCCAGAAAAACCCTTCGGATGAAAATATCTCCTTCTTCATCATGCTTCCCTCTACAACCATATTTAGTCCTCCTCTTCCATCCCCCTTCTCTCTACTTGTGTTTTTATCACCCATGCACCTCCTCTCTCGATCCCAGTTTTCTGACTTTTAATTCTCATGTTTCTCTCAATCTCCCCCTGTTTTATTTCCTTCCTACCTCTAGAATGATCTAACCTCGCAGGAACAATTTGACCCTCATTGTCGTGGTGCCATTAAGCCCTCATTAAACAAACAAACTGATTTTGTTGCTGTGACAAGAAATTGTTGTTTATTGTGATGTTAATTCCATAAAGAGTATTGCCCTTGAGGTGAGATTAAACAAACAGCAGCAATATTAACCTTTAATAAGAAACTGAAAGACTTGCTGTTTTTATCTTGATGACTCTTGTGATGGGTTTGACTATACCATGCTGACATTGTATTGTCACTTTGTTCTTTCATCTGTACTGTCTTATGTCAAATTCAAGAATCCAGCCATGCCCAATAGAATAGGGATGTGCATTTTCATTTAATTCATCAACAAAGAACAATGAATTTGTTTGATTGTTTGTGTACAAGATCACATGCCAAAAATACGATCACACACCAAAAATTCCTAAAAATATCGCGGAACTGGTTCTACGCCTACAGTAACTACATCGCGATTGTCAGCACAAAAATAAGTAAGGAATTCCTGCATTAAAAAGGATTAAATCCTTTGTTGATCGTTCGTTAAGTTTGAATTGCAAGATCATTGATTGAAAGTTGTGTGTGTGTGGTGTGAACGTTATTGCTTTTGAATTCAAAGTATTGTTGGGAAACTGATAAGGGCTCTTTCTGGGTGATTTTTTCGTGTAAACGATGCAGTATTTTTTGTAAACGATGCATCTTAGGACAATTACAAGAAGAAGCATTGTAAATACACAGTTAAGATTGTAAAATGTGTAATTCATTGCTACTTTGATTTCAAGTAAATGTCAAAAGCTACCCATGCCGAAAAGTTTCTCTTTAAGCTTACCCGCACCCGACACCTGAGTTCATCCTGAAAACTCAGGTATGACAATTACCAAACCGACTTCCCGGCTGTTCAGTGTATTGTGTTTCCACTCCAACAATGATTGTTCATCTGCCATTCCCATGCACACTACAGTCAAGTAGCTCAAGGCTATTTATGTGTATAAGATTACAGAAAGCCAGTGCTGAGTAATCAGTCACTTTTGTGATTTAAATCACTCATCCGTGTTAGGTTTCTTAGTTGGATAAAAAAAATTGCAAACTGCTGATAAAAAATACCTGTGTATCATATGCCTGAGGTGATTAGTTTTCTCCTAAGGAATGATATTGAATCATGCAATACAAAAGTTATATCTGGCAAAGATTTTTGCTTATTAAATTAAATTGTAATTTTTGAGAAGTATATGATGAGAATGTTCACAAGTTTGATGAAAGTTCCAATGCTGAAGACTTAGAAATCTATAGAGTCATGTTGATGTGTGTATATATATTGGTTTCTGGATTCAAAAATCTCATTCCATTGCAGAGATATTCAGACTTATAGATCTTTTACATTTTTTGTAGAAACACTGTCAACTCATGAGACAATGTGGCAAACTCAAGTTTTCAGAAGTCTTTGTGTAATTCTTGGAAACATTTGCCATTTTCCCGTATTATCACGTAAAGAATTTTGATAAAATATTTGCAATCAGTGAAAACGTATGTCACTCTTGACTTTGCACAACAATGATTTTAAACAAATTTGCCACATCTTTTAGGGAGATTAAGGTGTGTAAAAACATTCGATTTTGCATAGTCCTATTGTGATATCAGGAAAGACATCACCTAAGAACAAGAGCAACATGGATAAACTATTAGATGGTAAGGAATACTAATGAAAGTAACATTCAGTGTAGTTTACCTACATGTATATACTGAGCTAATAGCCATTGGAGGTAGCCAATCTGATCTCTGTTTAAGCAGGTATGTTGCCGCATGATCACAGGATGTGGAGTAATTAATCAATATTCAAACAACATAGATTGACAACGAAAGATCAGATCATATATTTGTGCAAATAGGTAGGATATAAACTCACTAGCCACATATTGTTATTATTGTTTATCTCCACACTTGAATGGTGGGAACATATTAATCATGGGAATGACATTAGTAAAGTTCCCCATTCAGATGTTTTTGTGATATGTATTTCCTAATAAGTATTTTAAAAGGACACAGTCCACAATCCTGGTACCTGTGTGGATTTTTTAACCATTTTCTTTCAGTGCTGTGTCTGGGCAATCTCGCATTCGTCTGAAAAGTGACCTTGTAAAAGATAAAGATCTGAATTGCAGGTGTTTGTTGCAAGTGGTGCATACATTAAATTATGTCAGATGTGATGTAAGATCATTCTGCACAAGGAAAGATATTTGTGTATCATGCAACTTCTGGTTTATGAGTCCAGATTGATGACGATATATCAATTATGTAGGTAATAAAATCAATCAACAGACGTTTTTGGAAATAATGTCTGAAGTACATTTGAGGTTGTTGAAGCATATTGATGCTTTTTGTACATGAGTGCATGCAATAAGTTGATGCATGTTTTTTGCTGATCAGTCCATTTGTTTCAATATACCTGGTATAAAAACGTGATCTTTGTCAATTTTATTACACAATGAGCTGAAAATGAAATGTTTGATAGTCAGAAAAGAACCATTTTGATCTCATACCACTACCCACGTGCTGCTGAAGAATAAGCGTTAGTGGGTTGTGTAGGTTGCTGCAGTGATAATGATTATATAAATACATGTATGCAATTTGTGTCATGACCTCAAAATTTTTATGTCATAAGACTTTTGACCATGTGTTTTTCAAAGGTACGCATGTGATGTAGAAATCATCAGAAGTTTGTCATCCATATCAGTTTATAATTTGTTAGCCTACATCAGTAAGTAATAAGGAATGTATATTTGTCATCATTTGTAAGTACAGTATTGGACGTATTAAGCACCCCTGCTCTAATAAGCACCCACCCAAATTTTTTTGACTGATAACATCATTTATTTGATTAATTGAAAACTTAGTAAGTTTTGTAACATTATTTGCTTATTTTGCATCTGTCGCTGACGATGTTTTTTGTGGTGGTTATTGTCTGGCTTGTATAGAACCACTACACACAACGCAATTTGAATAACACACCGTACGCGGCCTTGGAGTATGGGCCCCTATGAGGAAGAAAGTGGACCTAAATAGCGGTGCAATTCAATTTTCGCAAGCTTCAAAACTGCATTCATGACATTCGTTATCTCAAAACTGTTTGAACCTGAAACCCAAATCAAACTTGAGTTTATAATCTATGGCTCACCTCACAATCTTGCTAACTTTGACACATTTAGTCTTCAAATTGATGAATCTACTATTTCAAATACGGATCTTGTTAAGAATTTAAGTGCTTGATTCTTTTATTTCTATGGAAAGGTTTGTTAATGAGAAGGTTAAGACATCTTTTATTTGCATTGTATTTCACGCATACATTGTTTTTTCAACCCCTGAAGCAACTAAATTATTTGTTCATGCTTTTATTATATCTTGTATTGATTATGCCAAAAGTATTTTATTTGGAATTAATTGCAAGTTGTTAAACAGGCTCCAGGTTGTGCAACACATTGCAGCAAGAATTATTTTCAGTCTACCCCGTCATTCCCATGTAACATCTTTATTTCGTGAATTGCATTGGTTGCCAGTGTCTTTAAAATTTTAGTTTATGTTTATGTTATCTTTTCAATTGTCTGCATCATAGAGCCCCTTTTTATTTGTCTTATCTTATTACTCCATATATTCCTAACCGTATGCTTTGCTTGAGTTCTGCCAACCTACTTATTCTTTTATTAAGCTTGATGATAGATGTTTGAAATTATTTGCTCCACGCCTAAGGAATTAATTGCCTCCCAACATCCGGAATGTCAACAATTTTTCTGGTTTTAAAGATTCTTTTAAAACCCATTTTTTAAAACTTTCTTATGATTCATAATCTTTGTCTATAGTTGTGCTTATTTTTTGTATCCCTGTTTTTGGAAGGACATGTCTTTTACTTTTCTACATCATTCTTTTATCCTTTATCATGTATTTTGAGCAGTCTCTATTCTAACTTTTAAGTTTTATCAGTTTATTGCTGCAGTGGTTTTTATATTCACTTCCTTTTTTTTAGAATTTAAGGTTTCACTTTTATTCAGAATGCTTTTGCTTGCATTTTTGTATTGTATATTTTTTTTTTTTTTTTTTTGGGGGTAATTTTATTGATTTTATATAATTTGTAATGCGCTTAGAGCTTTTGTAAGATAAAGTGCAATGTAAATGTTTGTAATAATAATAATAATAATAATAATAATAATGATAATGATAATAATAATAATAATAATAATAATAATAATGATAATGATAATGATAATAATAATAATAACTTTGAATATGGTATATGACCTCAGATCCTTAGACTTATTCTAGGGTTGCAGCTGTACCTGAGGGCAGTGGTGTAGTCAAAAGGTGGACAGAGGGGGCGATCTCCCCACCAGTATTCCTCAATATTCCATTTTTATCGGTTCAAAATTATTATCGTTCGTCGGCAGGGGCATTTTGTATCCTGACGGTTTATTTCTGTTACTTGTCTCACCAATATAGAAATCCTGGCTACACCACTGCCTGAGGGTGCTACTTGTGAAGCTTGCTCTCTTTTAGCTAAGATAGATTAATGTGGTTTTTTTACTTTTGATGTGGCATATACCTGTATCCTATAATGATTTTTGATACTTTTCATCATGTTTAAAAGTATATGAACAGTTGCACAAAATGTATTCTTCGTTTGTCATTGAAACACACATGGAAATCTTGTAAGGTTTGCCTGAGGGAAGTATGATGGTTTTTAGCATGTGCAAGAATTGTGGTGTATGATCAGGATTCCTGGCAGCTTAAAATCTATATATAATTTTGTATAGTTTCTTCCGTCTTTGAAGTTGATGAGATGATCTTCTGCACACAGATATTCATTTTAGGTCACCCAGGAGAAAATTCCAGGTGGTAATTTTTTCTACCAATTTTGGAAAATTCCAACGTGGGTAAACTGGTCCAAGTTGGGAATATGTTCAGTCCCAGTTGGAACCAGTTCTTCCCTGTTGAAAATTTGTTCAATCCAAGTTGGGACCACTTCATTCCAGTTGGGAATCCCAACTGGTTTTAACTGGAATTTTTCTCTGGGAGACTGAAATCCAAAGCTACCCTCATTCAAAAGGTAGTGGTGTATGATCATGAAAGAGGTCACAAATTTGCCAAAATTTGTTTTTGATGGGAAGTGTTGCATGGTTCATGGATTTTACTGGATTTAATATCAACCTACCTACAGATTTTTAAGATTATAAATTCACAGCGACAAGCTTACGTCTATTTCATGTACTTTTTAAAACAAGTTGTAAGGACACCGGAGAGCCTCTAAAAGCTTTATTGATCAAACATGTAACTTTGAGTTTTCCACATGGTCAAATAAAGTGAGAGAAATGTGTATTATGAGTAAATATATAAAAGGATGCTTTCTAGATATCAGATTGTAAGGCCAACTGTACAAGAGAAAATAGTTTTCTGAAGAATAATGTATCATTGTTCCTGAAGCTGAAGCCAGAGATTGATGAAGAAATGCTGTCAGTCTTGGTTTTGGTACTTACAAACACATAAACAAATAAGTATTGAAAACGGAAACTATTGTTTGAGATCAGCCTATATGATTTTTAGCTTCCTGCATTTGCCACACAACAAAATTGGATGAGTCTCATTTTGAAGCAGAACATATAGACAGAAAAGTACACAAAATTGATTAGATTATTCCATTGTGTTGACTGGAATTATAAATCAAGTAATCACAATAACATAAAGGGTTACTCACCCAAATGGTGCCATGTGGTATTGGCTGGTTAAATGGGCACTGATGGAAATGTGTCAGTATTTAGTCAATTTGGTTGAGTCTGTAGTGTTTTGTAAGGACCAGTACAGTTTTACTATTATGCTCATACATTTGCATTTTGACATTTGTACACAAAGGGAACACTAAAGAGCTTAAGGTTAATCCTAAGTTGTTTCATTCTTATGTTCACTCAGGGCAATAATGGTGTTACTATTATTAGTGTTAAGGATTTGACTATCTACTTTGTTTCTGATTTTACTAAGGAGTCCCTTGCTGATGTTGTTGTAGATTATCTTAGTGTTCACTCTACAGTATCCATTAAGGATGTTGATTTTTCAGTTGATGTTGTGTTTAAGAAGTTAAGGGGTTTGAATTGAAATCAGGCACCTGGTCCAGATGTTATTCATCTATCTGTCTAATGCGTGTGTTCCGATGTTCTTTCTGTTCCCTGAGTAATTATCTTTCGAAACTGCTTTGACATTGGTGTTGTTCCTAGTGATTGGAATACATTAAGTCTAAACCTTGTAATACATTTTGTGTCTTAAGCCCCGACAAAATCTCAAATCTGTCGGGGTCTATATTTTTGTATTGCTCACAACAGAAACCACAATCCAGCACACGTAATTAGCAATTACAACAGAGATTTCTTATTTCTACAATCCATATATTCACCTCACTTTCCATGGTCATAATCTGACATTGATAGTAAACAGATTTCACTGCAGCTGCACCGACTTTCATACTCAACACAAGGACAAACGTATTCCCCTGTGATCAAAGTGTCTGGCTTGAAGTAATAATTTACAAATAGGGTGATATTTAACAGTGAAGGTTTTGGTTGTTTATTGATGAGTGATTTTAAGTGATGTTTTTGTTCAACATTGTAGGCTTTGAGGGTTTGGGACTAAAAAGCTATCGCAACAGATATTCATCATGTATTGCTAATGTCACTCCTATTTTTAACCAGAAAACCAAAAGTTTTGAAGGTCCAATACACAATTTGGATTTAAGTTTTTATTACATGTATGATAAATTTTATTACAGAATGGGTCTGCTCAAAACAACAAAATTTGTACCAGTACTCACAATAATGACTTGCATGTTGGTCATGAAAAGTTGAGATAAAGCCCACCTACTTAAGTATGCATGAATCACCACTAAAACATTATGGCAAATGGACCACAGGCTGTCTGTGTAACACATATGAGACCATATGGTCTGACCATTCTTGAGATATTGTGTTTCCAAGCTTTGTTTGGCAACATTATAGTGAGCCCTGTCCACTATGCATATAACTGAAATTCATTATTTATATGCCATTAACATATATACATTAGCTAACAAGATACTATAATAATGCCAAATATAAAGCAAAACAGACATGCATTTCTTAATATATGAGCATTCCAAGATTTTTGCATTAAACTTGCTTACTCATTAATATTCATGCCATCACCACCAAAAACAATCTACAGACCATGATCTTATGTGTGTCTCATATGACATGGATCCAGTCATTCTTGAGATATTATGTTTACAAGTTATTTTCGGTGAAATCATATTAAGCGCCGCCCACTACTCTAATAATCATATTATATTAATGATCATATGAAATGATCTCAACATTTTTTATATGAACACACTGGCTAACAGCATTATTATATGAAACAAAACAGACATGCAGCTCTTGAATTTTGAGTGTTCCAAGATTTTTTACATTAAGACCCACCATTAATATGCATCTTATCACCACCAAAAACAATAGCAAACTTCTGTTAACTACTTGCCGAAATGTTCTCATCATAAATTTCAATTTAGGTTTATTGCCCAAGCTGGATTTAACACCGATTGGTAAAATTACAAAAGTGAAGTCGTTGGGTCTGTCCCAGTTAGTCTTTTTTACTTTCGGATGTTTTCACCCATTCCCTGACCTTTATTTAGAACTTGATTAGAAGAAATGTTTGTTTTCGTGGTCCAGAGAGGTTGTTCTTAGTTTGTATATAAGCAGTTAGTCAGGCCTCACCTTGAGTATGGTATTCAGGCTTGGAGTCCCTTTTATGAGAAGGATAAGTTTATTTTGGAGCTGGTTCGACAAATAGCCACTAGACTTAGTGAAGTAAGGAATCTCTTTTATGAATCTAGGTCGCGAATTCTTGGTTGACCATGCTTGAGTTGAGAAGAGTACGTGGCAATATGATTCAGGTTTTTGAATTCCTATATGGTAGTGGTGCTTTGACTTCCTGTAATTTCTTGCATGTTTCAGCTAATCCATGTGACACATGGTAAATGTTGAAGTTGACCAAAGGATTCTCACGGCTTGATATTCTGCATTTAAGCTTTTCGCAAAAAATTGCTAATGAGTGGAATGGTTTGCCTGAGTGGGTGCTATCTCCAATTCTCTTCACATTTTCTTTACAAGTCAACATTGATAACTTCTTGACTACTTCTGTACCTCTTTGATATTGTATTTTTCTGCATTTTTCTTACATGGTGGTAGTAATGTTAGTTTGGGCTTTTTATGGGGTGACTAACTCTTCTTAGCCCATCATCTTGTTACGTTATGTTATTTAATTGATTGATAAATCATATTTTTGAAGGGAAATAATTGTTTGTATCACAGGAATAGAAAACTTAATCTCAATGGAAAGTAAGTGAAGATATCATATAGCCTTGTAAGAACCAGACTGGTGCAATGTCAAAGGAGCAGTTTGAGAATGTATACAATTCTTACTGCTTCTTTCCCAAGCATGGGACTTAAAACCTGAAATTGATGTCGTTTAATTGTGGGCAGAGAACAACTTGAGTATCTTCATTATGTGTACAAAATTCCCTCCTTATGAAGATAAATTCTCTCTGTATTTCTAATAATGTATGTATAAAATTCTTCAGAATTATTCCATTCAAGATAGATGCTTGAATGATTCTGTCGTAATGTAGTAATTTGTGATACTTATGGTTTCTAAAAGAATTTGATCGATGGTCAAGCATGTTCATCTTATTTGAAAGAGGACTTAAAAAGAAACAAAATAGTGAAGAAAGCATTTAAAAATATTATTCCGTTAAGGAGATATTTAAGTTTAAAGCTCTTGTCTTATCTGTATAGAAATGACTGGTGTTAAGTAAGTCCGGGGGAGAAGGAAGAGGGGGGGGGGGGTGCACTTACATATGTGAGGTATATATACATGTACTGCCTGAGCAGTTGCCTTTTTCTCAGAATTTTTGTAGTGCGGGTATCAAAATTCCAATCTCTCATACTGCAGGTCTCAAAAAATTGCATATTTTTATACTGCAGGTCTGAAAAAATTGCATATTTTTATACTGCAGGTATCAAAATCATATTCTGTCATACTAATCTCTCATACTGCAGTCCAATTTTGTAATCCTGGGTGCCGGCACATACCTACCACTTCAGTTTAAAAGTGCCCCCCCCCCTCCCCCTATTAGTAAGTGGTAGTAAGTCTACTATGGAAAATTGGCATCTTCATTCTCACATTCTTAACAATGGTTAATGTAATTAAAGAAAGTTTATTTAATTTTTTGACTATTCAAATTATTTTTCCTTAAACTTTGTTTAGGTGATGTATTATAAATACCCTTCCTAGATTCTGTTTTACTACTTTTTTGACATATCCCATGATTTTTAAGCCACAAAACTGAAGGACAAAATATGATAGAATACATAAAGACTTTGAGGAGTCTGAGGCTATGACATCACAACTAGTCTGATTTCAGTCTTTTCTACACAAATGATACAAAGCTTTAAACTTTATTATCTCCTTAACAGAATAAGATTTTTGAATGCTTTCTTCACTATTTTGTTTCTTTTAAAGTCATATCTGATATCTTTGCTTTACCACTTAACTATTTCTTTAATGGAATAAGAATTTTGAATGCTTTCTTCACTATTTTATTTGTTTTGAAGTCCTCTTTCATGTAAGATGGACTTGTTTGACACCTGAACTACTCCTTCATGGCTATGGGTCAATGACCAAGGTTTTTCTTTGATTAAATAAATAATAAATGTAAAAGATCAAGACCAGTGTGCAGAAGGAATCATTGTCATTTCCAAGTACATGTAGTCTGTCACCATTGCCTTATTCTATTATTCTATACTTTGACTTTATTTTACCACAAGTTGACCCACCCTTACAGTGTTTTTTTTCCACATCAAACTTTAGTATTAGTGATTGATGAATGCTCACAACATTGAAGAATGGAAAGGTCGAATGTAAAAAGTAGATGTTTTTCAATATTTCTATTAGTCATTTAGATAAAACAAATTCTCAGGGAATTTTCCTCATTGATGGTGTTCTGATGGAATTTCTTCATGTTTTTTAATTATCCGCACCAAAAAAATTGACCCCCAAGCCATGCAAGTAATAAGTATTATATCTTGTATTGGTTACCTAATGTTTTGTTAAATGAAACTAACATGAATTTTTCAAGTTATACTGGTGGCATTGAAAGAAGGGGAAAAGGTCATTGCTGATGCAATGCTGAATTTATCCCAGGATACTCAAATTGCAGTTTGAACTTTTTCCTTTTGATTGTATTGGGTATAGTATGTTGTACTTGTGTGGGATTGTGCTTTTTGAGAAATTGTGGTGTGATTAGCACTGATGCCAAGGCCATTTAAAAAAAAAAAAAGTTACACTCCTTTCTCCTGGGTATGGAGATTGAGGCTTCTCTAAGCAAATTCTTTCATCTCTTTCTATCTCTTGCTATTACTGCAGCTTCTCTCCAGCTGTCCATCCAAAACTGTCTCTCTCCTTTTCTGCCACTCTTCTCCATGTAGTCTGAGGTCTTCCCCTCTTTCTTCTACCTTCTGGTGTCTAGGTGATGTATATTTTGGCAAAGTTTTTATCCTCCTTTTTTAATACATGACCCAAGAATCTCAATCTTCTTTTAAATATCTCCTTGTGTATCTCCACTGTGCCTGTTCTTTCATAAAGTTCTTCATTGGTGACTTTCACTGGCCATCTAATTTTTAAAATAATTTTAAGGCATCTCCTTCAAAACACATCTAGTTCCTTTTTGTCATCTTTTGTCAGCTTCCAGGTTTCACATCCATAGAGGAGTAATCAGATTACATTTGATTGAAATATTTTCACTTTAGTTTTTATCCGGTAGATGTTTGATTTCCAAATATTGTCAAGTTGTCTGTAAGTTGCCTGTACCAGCCCAATTCTGCATCTTATGTCTTTATCTTTGCCCCTTATTTGGACAGTGTTGCACCGAGATAGACAAAGCTATCAACATTTTCAAGCTCTACATTTGCAACTTTAATTGTTCCATCAGTTTTGTTGTTAATGTGCATGATCTTTGTCTTTTTTCATTAATCTTCAGACCAACCATTTTACCTGTTTCATGTAGTTTGCTTGTTTTGTCTTGGAGTTTTTCTTTGGTGCTAGAAATTAGTGCAACGTCATCAACTTAGTCAAGATCGTCTAGGGCTGTAAATAGGTTTCACAGGATTCCATTCCTTCTGCCTTGTGTACTGGTTCTCACCACCCAGTCAATAGTAAGTATAAAGAGAAAACCAGACATTACACATCCTTGCTTTACCCCAGTTTACACAGAAAACCATTCAGAATAGTTTTCCACCGCTTAACACTGCACATTTGCTGCCATCATACCGGTTCTGTATAATATTTGTGTATTTCATGGGTATCCCATAATGAGCCATAATTTTCCACATCATGCTTCTGTCTAGACTGTCGAACTCCTTCTGAAAGTCAATGAAGTTGAGGTATACTGTGGCTTTCCATTCCAAGCATTGTTCTATTATATTTTTAAGGGTGATTATTTGTTCAGTATTTCCTCTGCCACTCCTAAAGCCAGCTTGCTTATAACGAAGTTTGGTATCTATTTATGTATCCTGTCTATCAATATCCTTCCAAATATTTTACTAGCTGTTGGTATTAAGGCCATTTTAAACCTGTTTAAAAGATAGGAGAAAGTGATTGTTGAAGTAGATGTCACTCCTATTCTTAACTGAACTTGGCAGACATAAACATGTATTATGACAAAAGGAGTTGTATTCTTCACACTCAACAATGCATTGTATCACAATTGAATTGTTATTGTGATTTGTTATTTCACACTTTATTTCCTGGGGCCCTGCTAAAGCCACTTGGCTACTTGCCTGCTGGTGTGCCTGGCACTCCTGTCTGAAAGAAAAACAAATATAGTGTGACGTCAAACTTAGCCTTAATTAAGTTCCCATTTGAGTGAACAAAAAGAGATTTCAAAAGGCATTCGACAGTCTAGACAGAAGCATGATGTGGAAGATTATGGCTTATTATGGCATATCTATGAAACACACAAATACTATACAGAACTGGTATGATGGCAGAAAATGTGTAGTGATTAAGAAGTATAAACAGGTAGGGGCAACATTAGCTCAAATGATTTAGATCCCCTACAAAAATGAATGCTGCCATACTGGTAACGTCACTTCCATTTCTTAACTTTCCTTATTGATTGCGAGAAATCTGTGATGTTTCCAAAAGGAAGCAAAAACATTCATCAAAATTGGTTAAAAATTGGCCATTTTACAGGTTTTTTAAGATTTTTTGCAAATATGCAAATTTTTGTGTTACTCTTGTGATGTAGAAATGGGACATAGTCTCTATTCTCTGATGTAAATCCATTGTATTTTAACCCTCTGCCATTTCTCCTGGAAAAAGCGAAAATAATTCTAATGAAAAGGATTTGATCTTTACCACACCCTCTACAAATTTCAAGCTGGGGAATGCATTTTGACTATTTTCAGGGTCTGAAATTAAGGGAAGAAATTTGAATAAAAACAAAAGCATTTTAGGGCATTTTCCTGTTCATACATCACATTTTTGCAATAAAATTTAAAATTATCAAACTGATTACTCATAACTTGAAAACTTCACATGCTATTTTCAAAATTCAAAGACCATTATACTCAGAATTTAATGCTTTATTAGGTCAGTGGTTGAACTTTTGTACCTGTCCATATACCTTTAAGCGATGGAAAACTATCTAATTGGGTTTTCTGTGAAAACTGGGGTAAAGCAAGGATGTGTAATGTCAGGTTTCCTCTTTATACTTGCTCTTGACTGAGTGATGAGAACCAGTACACTATGTAGAAGGAATGGAATCCAGTAAAGATATTTACAGCCTTAAACGATTTTGACTATGCTGATGACATATCACTTATTTCTAGCACCAAACAAACTACATTAGACAGGTAAAATAGTTGGTGTCAAGATTATTGAGAAAAAGACAAAGATCATGCGCATTAGCACAAAAATGATGGAACAATTACAGTTGCAAATGCAGAGCTTGAAGACGTTAATAGCTTTGTCTATTTCTTTGCAACACTGTCCAAAAGAAGGAGGCACTGATGAGGACATAAAACGTAGAATTGGGCTGGCACAGGCAACTTCAGACAACTTGACAAGATTTGGAAAAAATCTAACATCTACCGGATAACCAGAATCAGAAGGTTTTGTGGTTCTGATGCTTTTTTTCATAGGCTTATTGATTTGCAAAATTTGTATTAACTGTCATGTTATTGCATCATGAAATATTTGTTCCATGATATTTATTTAAATGCCACACCCACCATGCAGATCAATAAAAATGTTGACAACATTAGCAATTGCATAATAACTAACAACATTATCATAGCAAGTATGATGCAAAAATGGTTGCTTCTTTAATCTATTTCAAGATTTTGTCAGTAAACCCCACCTACTCATTAATATTCATGACATCACTACGACAACATTAGAACATATGTTCAGACCATGACCCCTGATATAGCATAAATCTGATATATCGTTCATGAGATGCAGTATGATGTTTACTGTACATTTAGGACAAGCCACACCCACCATTTATATCAATGACATTGCTGATAACATAAGCATGTACAAAATAAGTAACAAAATTACCATGCCCAATATGACACAAAACAGACATACAGTTGCTCATTTATCACTTTTTCAATTTTTTTGCTTTAAGCCCCACCCACTTATTAATATGCATGATATCACCACCAAAAACATTTAGGCACAACTACAGACCATGGGCTATCTGTGTACCTAATATGACATGAATCCAGTTGACCATTCTTGAGATATCATGTTTACAAGCTCTATTCAGCAAAATCAAATTAAGCCCCGCCCACTCAACGTTTTAAAAATCATGAACATGGACACATCAGCTAACATAATTATTCCAAATATAAAACAAAACAGATATGCGGTTGTTAATATATGAACATTTCAAGATTTTTACATACATCCATACATACATACACCCATACATACACACAGACCATCATGACCGTATAGGTTCCTGATGCTATTACATCGGAACCAAAAAGTATACTGAGAATATTTCAATCAAATGTTGTCTCTGTACTCCTCAATGGTGGAAACCTGGAAGTTGTCCTAGACTGATGAAAAGAAACTAGATGTGTTTCAAAGGAGGTGTCTAAGAACTATTTTAAAAATGAGATGGCTATTTAAAGTTTAATACCAATAAAGAATTAGATCAGATGCAATGGGAAGAAGCAGGGAGATAGTTAAGAGAAGATAGAGATGGTTGGGTCGCAAATTAAGAAAGGACAGAAAATTATTAGAATAGTCATCAACTGGACATCAGAAGATGAAAGAAAAAGGGGAATGGTTGGAACAGTTGCAAAGCTGCAGTAGTAGCAAGAGACATGAAGAGATGGAAGAATTTTCTCAGAAAAGCTGCAATCTCCACTCCCAAGAGAAAGGAGTGGTCGAGAAAGAAGCGGTCAAGTAAAGTGGTCAACTGCGTACATATAGTTCACCTTGACTTTTTGACCAGTGTATTGTAGTCATTCACAGCTATTGTTGCAAAAAAAAAAAAAAAATCAGGAATCTTCACAGAAAATTTATCCATTTACAAAAGAGGTCAGACCACATGTCTGTAGCACCACTGATTTGTCTGTTACTGTTGTATGCAACAGGAACCACCGGGGCTGCCATTATTTCTCTTGTTTTTATAAGGGAGAAAGAATGGACAGCTGTATATACAGATTTGAGGAAATAGTGTATTTTGAGGTTCAGAGATATTATCGGACATACAGTCATTATTCACTTTTTATATTTTTTTAAGATAAAGATAGAAGAAAAGTTCATTAACTCTTGTTTTGTTTTAAAAGGCAGATTTCAGTCAGTCTAATAAATGTGTGATCTCTGTGGAATCTCCATCTGGGAACTTTTGATACTGATTGATGGGAAGACACAGGCAACTGTGTAGCTTGTCAATTGGAAAACCACATATGTATGAAAACCTGTAGATATCACACTTATCAGTCAATCAATGAAATTTATGTAGCGGCAAAAACCAAAAAGTTTGCACTAAGGCGCTTTGAAATACAGGCAGTCACTTCTGGTAAGCTTGTTTGAATAGATAGGTCTTCAGGTGTTTTTTAAAAATGGTGATAGATGTAGCATTCTTGGGGGAACACTTCCTTATGTGAGGTATAAGATATTTATATGTGTCGCCCAAGCAGGTGCCTTTTTTGCATCATTTTTATAGTGCAGGTGTCTTTTTTCATCATTTTCGTAGTGCAGGTCCAAAAAAAATGTTATTTTACTTGGTCGGTTCCGTGCTGCTAGTCCATTTTTACATTATTTCCATTGAATAATTAATACTGCAGGTATCAAAAATAATTTCTCTTATACTGCAGTATCAAAATTGTATAATTTCATATTGCAAATACCAAAATATATGTCATACTGCAGGTATGGTTTTTGGTTGATGGGCTGCACACTCCTACTACTTTTAGTAAGAATCCTTCCCCCCCCCCCCTTTTCCCCGGAAACATGCAAGGTTTTCACCATTTTTACTTATTGCGCAGTGCATACATGTATGTAATTATATATTTTTCAGCTATATATGTGATGTGACACATTCTGCTTGCCTCTTTTTCCTAATTTTGTTGTTTCTTTTTCTTTTAAAGGTAGCATACTTCCATGTTCGAATGACTCCTCTAGCTTGATGGGATCCCCAGCAGATTTGGAAACAAGTACCAAGTCCAAATTACAAGTAGCATGAAAAATCTTGTGTCACTAACGTTGCAGGAAGTCCTTGTGTCAGTGACGTTGCAGGAAGTCAAGAGTTTCTCTATTCACACAGTAAAAGATGCTTGCTGGATCACCAAATGGACAGTAATGTGGATACATGGAATATCAACCTATTAGATAATTGTGAAATATGTTTTGGTTGAAGATAAATGTCCATCAGTGTGGTTCAGTTGCAAAATGTATCAAGGACATAATTGTTGTCTCTGATGAAATTCTATTATAAAAATCCAGCATCGGTGGGATACAATCTACAGGGGTCAGGGAAGTTTAAGTTCCAAGAGGATGTGCAGTGACGACATACACACATGACATTCAATTCGGGGCGTAGGAAGGGTCACCTCTCAGGGGAAGGGGGCAAAAACCAAAACAAATTTCCAGTGACAACTAAGTGGAAAAATTGCACTGCTAAATTAATTTTCCATCAAAAGTTACTGCTAATCTGGAAATCCCCTTCAGCTTGCTCCCCCTGCCCCCTTCCCCACTTCCTATGCCCCTGCATTCAATCACAAGTGATCACCATGAGAATATACAATCCTCTTTCAAAACAGTGCATTTGAATGTCAGTTATTTGTTTTCTCTACAAAATCAAATGTTTTGCCTCTTGTAGAGAAGTTAAATTTTCTTATGAATGTACTTCGATCATATTTTATTAAAACATGTAACAGTGTCCATATTTGTTAAATGTGGATTAACATCTAAGCAGATCTTTTTTTGAATTTTGGAAATAGCACATTTAGTCTTTTAGTTATGACTGATCAAACTGATCTATATCTAATTTATGCCAAATTTGTGTAATAAGTCTTTAGAGATTTTTCCTAAATCTCAGTCACTGAAATCATGTGAAAGTTCAATCCTGCTAGAATTTAATTGGGAGTATGATAAAGAATCAAAATCTTTTGGTCAGAATTTGCTGCCACCAATTCAAAGAATTATGATAGACATTTAAAAAAACAAGGGTTTTATGCAAGAAAATACCCATGTCGCCCTATACAATCACAAATGTGCATCAAATATTGCATATTGATAAAATGGTCAATTTACTTCAAGTTATACCTTACCTTCCATGCTATAAATATGCAATCTGGTCACATGACCTGATTCTAATGCACTTCTAACTGACATTAAAAACGTAGTTACCAGCCCAGCCCTGACCTCCATAATATCGCTACTAACCCTCACTCTTTCTCAGCGCATTGTTATCACAACATGGCTGAAAGTGGTCTAAAATTTTCTTTAAAAATTGTAACCGTTTTTAACAATTTTCTCCTTTACAGCTTCTACCAGGCAGGTTTTTATGCTGTTCTGCCTTTTTTTGCTATCCCTTTCAAGTCTTCTGAGGTAAAACAAGGTAGCCATGGGACCGGAAATTCTTCGGTCCGAATTGCAGGACTTTCTCATTGAGCCTACACTTAGGATAGAGTGCTTTTGCTTCCACCTGTACAAAACGGGCGGCTAGTTCGAGAGAGTCCCACTCTCGCGGCGGGTGTTTTTAGTCCCTAGAGCACACAGTGTGCCTGTTTAGTGGACTTTTGCCCCTGGGTTTAAGTGTTTTTCACCCTCGGCCCGCCCTTTTACGAGGAGAGCCTAGCATTATACTATGCATTGTTTTAACATGCTAATCCTAACATCTTCAGTACAGGTTCTCGTATGCATTAGGCCAACTTCTTTTTTCAATGTTGGTGCATGCGCATTGGGTCGACGTTACCACATGATTTTTGTGGAGTCAGCTTTATTTAGCTCCAGGAGCTACAGTTGTTACAAGAGAGCCTATATTTTATTTAATGTTACCAGTACATGTCGTGTGAACGTTTCTCTTGCATATAATTAAGATTGAGTTTTTAATTTACAAGCTTGAGTTTTTGGGCGATGTAGAGACCTTGAAGGGGTTTCCCTGGCGTCCTCTTTTCAGGAGAATTAATCTTTTCATTTAATCTCCACAGACATCAAGTTACACAGTGGTTCGTGTTTTCCACGCTACCCCTACGCTTTTAAAGAATTTACATTTCGTGGATTTTCTCAGGTTTTAAAAATTTCAGATAGTGTTTTTTCTGATTAAATTTTTTGATGTACTTAATTGCTGTGGCTTGCCTCACTATGTTTGACGTCTTCCGCAGACTCGTCTTACCCACGTAAGGGTTGTAAGTACATTCCCCTTAGGGGAGCCTTGGTGTAAGTATATATATATATTCTTTATATATATTTTTGTTTTTTCAAAACATCAAGAGGCGACATAAATCATTATAGTCTCAAAGAGTTTCTGCTTACGCCATGACCACCGACTTGACACTACTGAGCCGTGCAGGTCTGTGTTATTAGTTTACTTTGTTAACTTTTACCTGATTCACTCCCTAGAGGCCTCTGACTTGACGCTACTGAGTTGGCAGGGCCACGAGTGCGGTCTATCAGACGTAAGTTACCTGAGTCTATTTTGATCAGCTCAGTGGCGTCCTAGACGTCACTTAGAATAAACCACTAGCGCCCCTTCTCGACGCTACTGCTTTTGTCTCTTTCCCGGGATCTTGCAAACTTTGCACCATCTCACCCGCGTCCCAGACCATTTTATTTGACTGTGTGGCCTTTGTCATGCTGGTACTGATCCTTGTACGACTGATAGTGCCCAACAAACTAAGGTTCCCTCAGCTGCTTTTGCTGAGGGTCAGGGACAACTTGTTCACCCCCTTCCACAGTCCCAGACCATTTTATTTGGGGCCCCGCCGATCCTTGGCAGACTCTGTTCAGTCCCGGGCTCTCAGAATAGCCTGCAGTCATCCACCGAGGTTTCCCAGTTGGGTCGACGGTCATCGATTCGCAACCACCAGGAAGATACACAGAGATCTCTTTGTACTGTGTTGCAAGACATTTTCTCCAATGGATCGTCCAGAAGCAACCCTTAAAGTAGTTGGCACTGTTCATGGAACAGCCAGGACATGCACTCGGGTTTGAGGCATGGCCCCTTTCACAGGATTTCTCATGCTGCCGTTTGGGAAAACGCATGCCGCGTTTTTTTCCTTGTTTTTGCCTGACTTACTTTGCAAAGTTTGTGTTACCCCGCTTACTTTTGCTTCTATGCAGTTACCCGCTAACGATTTTTTCCCAGTTCGGGAATTCTTCTATTCATTTTAGCCAGCACACGCTTCATTCCCAATCATGTTTTACTAGCCAATTCCGTCTCACGGACGAACTCAGTGAGTTTTGTGGCATTATTGTAGACTAAAATGTTCGTATCGTGTCCAAACGTTCTTCCGATTGGCATGTTTTCCAAGTTTTTAACTCAGATTCATGCGACGTTTGCCACAGTTACTGTTAACGAATAGTGCCTTGTTCGGTTTGGCTGTAATTAGAAGTGGTTTACTATTTTTTAGTACTTCCCACTTAAGAGGGCTTTCATCCTTAAGAGAATAAGGAATCTAGTCCCTAAAGTAGGATAAATCTAGTACGAGTTTTGGGTGCCAGCCTTTAGAAAATTGAGCGTCGACCTGAACTCCCTTCCTTCCCATCCTCGGTTGCAATCTGATTGCATATTTATAGCATGAAAGGTAAGGTATAACTAGAAGTAAATTTACCCTGCTAAGCATAGCGGAGATATTTACGAGAGTTATACTTACCTTCCATGCTCCCGGCCCACCTCCCTCTCGTTCAGGCTACGTTGGAATGTTAAGTGAGGGTTAGTAGAGGTTTTATGGAGGTCAGGGCTGGGCTCGTAACTACGTTTTGAAGGTCATTTAGAAGTGCGTTAGAATCAGGTCATGTGACCAGATTGCATATTTATAGCATGGAAGGTAAGTATAACTTTCGTAAATATCCCCGATACGCTTAGCGGTGTAAATTTGTACCAAGTTTGATGAACGTTTTTTGTTATTTTCAGGGTTTTTAAGAGATTGTTAAGCAATTTAGCTAATGTTGTCTATGCACTTCCATAAATCTAAAAGAAATTCCTTTGATAAAAAGTGTCAAACAACTTGAATGTCTTTGATTCATCATGTTCAGTAGAATTACAAACAATCATTTTATAACCTCAATCAGGGAACATAACATGTGTAAGCTGTGACTTTTTGTTACTTTCCTACATGACTTGCCTATCAGCATGGGTAATATAATGAAAGATATTGTGGTAGTTTTAAATTGCTTGTTGTGTAATTTAGCCAACATTGTATAGGTAGTGTGATTCTACTTAAGACATACAGTATGGTATTAGAAAAGAGGTGTTTTGGTTATTACCTCTGCCAACATAGCTGGATACAGGTTATATATTTAGCCTTTGTTTGCATGTTTGTTTGTTGTCAACAATCTCAAGAAGTAAGTGCTGAAAGAGAAATGCCCAGAGGAAAATTCCAGTTAAGACCAGTTGGGATTCCCAGCTGGGATGAACTGGTCCCAGCTTGGATTGAATATATCCAACTGGTCCCAACTTGGATTGAAGAAATTCCCAACTGGGATGAACCAGTCCCAACTGGGATTGAACATATTCCCAACTTGGACCAGTTCATCCAAGTTGGATTTTCAGAAATTCCGGTCGGAAAAATTCCCAATTTGGACCAGTTTTCTCCTGGGTGATTAAATTTTGAGGTGCATTAGAACCAGGAAAGGAGAGAAACAGAAGGGTATTTGGAGCTATTTGCTTCAACTTAGTTGAAAAATTTCAATGGAATAGGCTCCACAAAAATTAATGCCCTGAAAAGGAAATCCAAACAATCAATTTTCTGATTGGAAGGAAATCAAATCAATCGGGTTTCTGGCATGAAATTATACATGGACTGTGAATCTTGCATGAAAAGAACTCAAAAGTAAACCATTAGCCTGCATAAAACTGAAAATAATTATACCATGATGTTCTAATCATGAAAGTGTTAAGAATGCAAATGGAGGCAAGATAGATTAAATGTAAAAAGAAGAGGGGAGCTAAACTTGGGGCCGAGAATTTCTGAGGTAGATTGTTTTGGAGATGTGGAATTCATTGATATATGAAGTCTTGAGAAATATTTATGATAGAATTGCTCAGGGTTGCAGAGGTATGCAACCTACTGAGTGCTGAAATTATATTTCTATAACCAATTGTGAGTATATATATTATATATTATAAAAATAAAGGAGAAAATTGATTTTCAGTCAGCAGTCGTATTTTCCTTATAATTTAGCATTAAAACTGTTACAAATGGCTAAGAGTTACATGTAACTTGCCCATGGGTAAGTGGGCTCATGAGACGTAAGGTCGCTCTCATGAGGACAGGTTTTTTAGAAGAGTCAAAGCTACTGTTGATAATAAAACCCCTTCACGTTGGTTATTTGCATTCCCAGTAGTGTCTCCCCCCCCCCACCCCACCCCACCCCACTCTGCCCCACCCCCCCCCTCCCTCCAAACAAAAATATCTTTAAAATGTGGTATAGATTTTTTTTTCTTCTAAGTTTACAAAGTTCCTACCGATCAAAATGCCTGAATTAATGTGTCGGTTTAAAACGGAAACACTTAATGGTGATAAAGATTATTATTTCTACACTTTACCGCCCCTTCCACTTTAGTGTGTAGAATGCAAGAGTGTGTACTGTGTTCCTCTTGTAAACATGCTCGATCTATATATACATCATATTTATCATCTAAAAATAATCTGAATGTTTTTCAACTGATAGCCAGGAGATTATGCTGGTTATACATCCCCCACTCTACGTAGTTTTGGTACAGTAGTTGGTCTAATACCGTCATTGTACATATTACACCATTCCTACTCCCCATGAGTAGCAAAAGAAGTTTGATCGTAGGGGCCAATTTGTGGCGCATTTTGATTTTATTTGATTAAAGAACATTGCCATAAGATGGACCCGAAACGCTACATCAGAGAGCTAGCAATAGAAGCTCAACATCAAGAGGGCGAAAAGGACTTGAATGATAAGACCTCCAAAATTGTTTTTAGAGTAAATAACAAAGCAAAAATTTATATTTTCTTCTTTTTAAAAGTCTATTTTGTTTCACTTTCTATAAAGAAAACACCACAGGTAGTGGCGCAATAATAGGGTAAGAAGGGTCCGTGATCTAGACTTTGCCAACGATAAGACACTTCTGTCAACATCAACTGCCTCAGCAGAAACGTTACTGCCGAGTACAGATATATAAATGTTATTATTAAGTTTTTTGCACCTGTGCACTTCCTCTCTTGTTCCCAGCTTTTTGGCTTTTAGTTCCCGTGTTTCTCTCAATTTCCCCGTTTTCTTTTCTTCCTACCTTTGGAATGATCTAAACTCTCAGGCACAATTTGACCCTCACTGTTGGGTGCTGTTAAGCCCTCATCAAAGAAACAATTAACAGAGTTCTCTACTTTGGTTTCTAAAGTGACGTCATCAGTACTCATCTCTACTACACTTTTGTCTGTGTTTGAAGTAGTTTTTGTTTACATCTCAATACAGGAAAAACCAAGACCCTCCTTATGAATATTCTTTCAACATCCACCATCCGTGATGGTACTAAACTGGAAAACATCTTAGAATTCAGATACCTTGTTCATCAATAACTGACTTGTTCCATGATTTTAAATGCAGGAAAGCTCAAACATGGTCAGCCTGTAACAAACTAGAACAGATGTGGAATTCTGATCTTGACAGAAATACCAAAATCAGGTTCTTCAAGACCTGCGTTTATAGCATTCTACTATATAGAACTGAGAAATGGACAACAAGCCACAAAGCTTGAGGATCGTATCAATGGCCGTTACACCTTACTTCCACGCAGAATACTGACATCTGTTGGCGGAATAACATTACAAATAAGGAGGTATGTGGCATGGCAACATTCCTCTGCTATCAGAGGCTGTAAAACGTCGATGCCTACAGTTTACTGGATACTTCTTACGCACAAAAGATATACTGATCTCTCACTTGACTGGTGAACAACCAAATCGTGGTAGAAGGAAAATGTGTTTTATCGTAACATCATTGCCAAAGACAGGACTCAATGCAAACGAGATCTTGCAACTCATGTTAGATAAAGCTACCTGGTATCTTTTTGCTAAAGCTGCTTCTACTATATCGTCTATGGATGACAGATGAGGATGTGAAGGGTGGGTAAACCCCATGGGCCACGAGTGGAAATGTAGGGCCCGAGGAATGACACTTCGATCGTGACGTGCCCAAAGAACTCTAGTTGCGCCACTGAGTGGAGATTTTTTAATACACGGAAGGGCACTATTTGTCTCTGGAATAAAGCACTGCTTAATACCAGGCATGGGCGGCGAACCGGGGGGTCCCCCTCCCCCCTACGATCCCCCTTCCCTCCCCCTACACACACACACACTTTTCTCAAAAGTTTAAAAAGTACCCTTTTTCAGAGGGAAAAACTGCCCTTTTTTTGAGGAAAATTGCCCTTTGTCAGATGGAGAAGTGCCCTTTCAAAAAAAACAAGTGCCCTTTTTAGAGATGGAACCTGCCCTATCAAACATTGACAAACTTTTTCTTTAAAGACTATATATGACTTTTCATTAAAGAAAGTAACACAAATATCGCCCTATACCGAGTTGCATTAATTTTCAGCAAGAAAATTATGGCCTCTTGAATCTAATCTAATCTAATCTAAGAACCCCTTATCTGCTTTTCACATTATTTTAGACATTAAATAAATTATCATGGTCCATGAGTCTAAATCCTTCCGATTTCGTTTTGATCTATCAAATTTCCATAATTTGCTTTGTAAATTTTGGTATAAATTGTTCTATTTCACCTAAAGTTTGGACCAAAATAGCTTGAATATTTTAAGCTGTAAATAAAAAGAAGGGAAAATGGTCACCAGTTATTTTCAAACTGTTAAAAGTTCAGTATTTTCTGGTAGGGGTGGAGAGGGGTCTGTGGCATAAATAAGGGGAAGGGGGGGGGGGGGGAAATGGGCTTTTCCCCCTAAAAAATATCATAGCCTCCAACAACAAAATTTGTCAAAGCCATAAATATAATTAACCGAAATATCAAATGAGCCATGTGTAAAAAACAGAAGATGGCATTGTTTGTAATCGTATTGACTAAGTTATCGTTAATTTTTGACCAAAACAGTTTGTACCAAAAATCCTCCATTTTAGATAAAACAGCTTTAATTTGGGCCCCAAAATCATCAATTTTGACCCAAAAATTTTCACTTTTGGATGCAAAATCTTCAGACTATTATCAAAAATTTTGGGCAAAAACTTTCAAGTTTGGATTACAATCTACGACATAGAACCAAAAACCTATAAATGGAAGTTCTTATGATATTAGGCACATGCGCGCATGGTCCCCATCCCTCAATAATTTTCAAAGCAATGAACAATTTTAGAGATAAGCTCTTACCTTTTCGCCCACGCTATTTGGGAAAAATTATAATTTTGGGGAATTATCCTTGAATTTTCAGGAAAATTTCAGAATATTTTTTCAAGTTCTGCAAAATTTTCATGAATTTTTAGATAATTTTCTTTATTTTCGTGAAATCTTCATTTTTCGGGAAATTTCCAGAAAATTTCCTTCAATTTCCAGGAAAATCATAAAAATGAGGACCATGCTTCTTGTGTCCTGATTACGCCACCCACGCTGCTCTCAAACATCTGCAGGGCTGAAAGTAATGTAGCAAATAACTTTTAACGATAAAAAATGTCAAATTTCTTTTCACTTGGAACAAAAACAAAGGTCTTGAATCAGAGGGACAGTGACTTTTTTTGCCAGATTTAAAGTCTTATTACGAAGGAAAATGTGTCTGTAAACACAGCAGCATAGAAAGCGCGATCAGGGGTGGGAAGGGGGTATAAATTTAACGGGGTTCAGGTATTTTTGTTTTTCTTATTCGAAAGTGTGCATGAATAAGTCTGCACAAAGGAAAAAATTATAAAAGTATTATTAAATGTGTTTTGATCTTGTCCGGCTGATTTAGGGCACCCCCTTCCCCCCCCCTCCCTTCCCCTCCTATCATCCTTTCTTTCTCCTCTCTCGACGGGCCTGGATTTGATCATCCAAAGATATTCAGGATATCATTTTTACGAGACTGACAATAGTAACAATTCCCTGATTGTACTCATTGGGTCTTTGCATTTCTGGGCCCAAGTAACAAGATTCAAAATCTTTAGGAGCATTTTCCCCACGACGCCCTGCCACTGCAATGAAGGGGGGTATCCATCTTTTCTCCAGAAAGTTTATATTCAAACACAATAATACAGACGGTAAGCGTATTTCTTAATAACCTAATCTAATACCTGAAATTAATCAAATAACTTTTGTTAAATTTTCTGGGAAAACTTGCAGCAAATCTAAAATAACAATGTCAATCTTGGGAATTGAAAACGCTATTCCAAACAATGTTTTACACATAGTTCTAGATTCTTTTTTAATGATTGAATCTCTGCACATTTTAAATCATTTGACTACATGTTGTACGTCATAGCCATACAGAATAACGAAAAGGACTAAAATAGCACAACCAATCCTTTCATTACAATGTTTTGTTTCATGATTTGTTAATATGTTAAGTTTTTGCTCTGCTAAACATATTTATCGTTTTGCTTTATTTGGAATGAAATTAAGAAAATATTAATATTATTAAATTATTAATGTTTATTAAATAATGCTGGACCATGGTTTCACATTATTTTGGACTAAATGATTGCCCTAAAAATCAAATATTCCACGAACTTGACCCTACACCCCTACGCCGCAAAGCTGGCGCGCCCCTGATGTTGGTGCACAAGGAACACTTTAGACCGTTATTGCGGTTTTTTTTTTTTTTTTTACGCAAAACAGAATCGTGAAACGTCTTAAATTTTACAATATATATAAAACTGATAACCTGTCAAAACAGTTATCATAAAATTGCATTGACATTTGTTTAAACCATTACGAATCGGCAATGGATGACCTTCGTAGAAATGAATATAAACTATATAATTCCAAATGAGGTCAGTGAATCCGGACGTCTGTGAAATACCTACAGCGGTGTCCTTCCTTCTGTCTGTCTGTCCTTCAAAATTTACCAGGGTGTTTAAGAGTACTTCAGTATTTGTAGGAAACATTCAGCCAAATTAATACAATTATTATTACTCATAAAACAAATTCTGCCGCCATATACCCGCTCAGGGCCAAGCTGGGCTCCTGTATTGGCTAGGAAAGACCCATTTTGATATATAAATCGGACAATATTAGATGATCTTACAAGCAAAAACAGTATTACACATAAACAATTAAATTGAAACATTGTACACCGTTGGGTTTATGTTCTGTTTGGTCATAGGTGTATGGGAGACGTTTGAACTGGGAAAGAGCGTTCTTGATTTTGTTAGAATAATTCAGTGGAGTTGCCCTCCCCGCCAAATAATGAATAATAAAATGAAATAAGATAAAATGAATAAATACAAAAAATCAGCTTAATTGAAATAAAAAAAGCACGACAACAACAACACCGGATTGTAAAACAATTCTGATATAAAAAAAAAGAAGCCATGGAAACTAACTCTTCAAAATCAATACGTTATACCTTCATTGTTTCCTTTATTATGTCCCTTTTTTTCCCGAAATAATTCAGTATTTCGCGCCAAGTTTTGTTTCACCTAAATAAGACATTCGTCGGTATGCGGAAGAGGGACAAATATTATTTCAAAATCACGAGAAATACATGGCTTTACGGGGCCCATATGACGGCTACCTATAAGGGAAATCATGAATTTACTACCGTCAACTAATGAACTCAATTAATTATCTGCCATATAAACGGTGCATGCCAATTAAGATCTATGTGCCCAACGTCTTACTGTTACGAGCATTTTTTTGGGGGCGACAAAATACCGTTGCTACCCCTCCCCAGTGAAGGTACATGACCCACCACAACACTGGAAGTTATGTATACGCTAAATTATACAGACAAACAATGGTATTTTTGCATAAAGGGTGTATAGCCAGTCTTTCGGATTGAGGGAGGTGGGGAGGGGGGGGGGGGGTCGCCGAGGGCAATATTTGGACCTTTTAGCATAGTTTATGGACCTTTGTACTATTTTACCATTACCATTTTACTTTTTTTCTGTCAACCGCCTTCTGCCAACACCCATGTCTGCATGTGTATAATGGTAGTTTTGTCTAAACATGAAGCAGTTAATAGCTCCATCAGTTCATGATCGGATGGTCTACAGATTTAATGGAAATCAACTTATTAATTTAAAACCACAAAACTTTACAATGAACACATCACTATCATTCATGATATAGTTGAAATTCCACAGATGTACAAATTAAGAACTGAGTTACGGGCGTATCCTCTTCAAATACTTAAAGTGGTCTGGCAACAACTATTTCTGCAGGTGTATTACCATATACACATAGGCGGCGGAACTAGGGGCACGTTCACCCTCACTTTTCTTAAATGTTTAGAAATGCCCTTTTTCAGAAGGAAGAGTGCTCTTTCGAAAGAACAAGCGCCCTTTTTAGAGAAGGAACATGCCCTTTCAACAGTTAAAATATTGAAAACTTTTTTCTTCAAAGACTATATATCTGATCTTTCATTAAGCTGTTAAAGTAACACAAATATCGCTCTAAAAAGACTAGAATTGTGAAATTTTACGTGCTTTATGCGCATACAACATTCTGAATTCTTCCTAGGACTAAGGTTTGGGCCCAACAGCCCTACATATTGAACTTTGTTTATGATTAAAAAGCCTTGGCCTCTGCCAACTTTTGTTTTCCCAGCTCAAAATTAGTAAATACTCTTTAAATAGAGCCTTTCTAGACTTTACTAACTTCATTAGTATGTCACCTTTGAAATGGGCCATGCAGACAAGCAGGGCAAAACTTACTATATGGACTGTTAGATCCGGGCCATGGTTATGACATACTACTGACGTGCCACCCCTTCTTCTTTGTAAAGTTTAAAAGGTGCCTCACTACTGCACTACAGAGGTAAAAAAGTGTTATTTAAAATATGAAAGCATATTTAAGTCCTCTTATTATAATTAATCTGTTTATTGACAGTTTGAAGAAAGAAACACAAACATCAAGCAAAATACCCCAAATTTCACTCGTGAAACGCCTTTGATTTGAGTTCTAAAAAAGTATACAATGGGCCCACAATGGGATCGGATTCTTGCTACTGACTCGCTGAAAACTGGATGTTAATTTGAGCCATCTGGTCTGATTTATACTAATATACTGAATTGCATTTATTCTCACCAAGCAAATGATGGCCTTCTGAATAATCCTACGGACCCCTTATTTGCTTTTCACAATATTTTAGACATTAAAAATATTCCGATTCATGACAAATTAAGTCTAATTCCTCCAATTTCAAGGTTAATGATCTATAAATTTGTCAATTTTACCCCTTTTACCCCGATTTCACCCCCTCTGATTGAAACATATTTTTACCGGGAAGGGCCATGCCCGTGAAAAACAGAGAGGCTTCTTATCATCGGCCCCCAATTTCCGATGTGTTCAATCTTATACACTTTTGCCTCCTGATTAACTTATCTTTAAGGTACTCTTCATTCCCAACTCCGGAAAAATTGAATTCCATATCAATACGATAAGAAACTACAAGTCTCTCATAAACTTCCTTACATGCCTTAAATGCGTGCTCCTAAAATCAACTGCATGCAGAATTTGTGTAATTTATTACCTAACAGGCTATATTATATATGAGAATAAACAAGACGAGACTGAATTCTACTTATCTACTTCCTTAACCAATCAAAAAAGTTATACAAGCTTCTTATCTTGTGAAATAAATGTTTAATTCATTTCAGTATCCGTTGAGTTTTACAGGTAATGAATAAACGTAACTTCCGGTTTGTCGTTAATTGAAACTGGGCATGTGCGAAAAAGTTATATGTGGATTGAGGGAGTATTTGAGCAATTCAATGTTTCCACTCAATACACTTCGAAGGTTGTGTAGTGATATACCGAGGAGACATTTTTGAAGCGGTGAAAGTCTAAATAAAATAGTCAATGCCCTTCACTAGGTTTTCTTGTATCCATTACGCTTTCTCACAGTTTGTGTACGACAAGATTGTAAGAAATATTCAAGAATAGCATTTTCCAACATCTTTGGAATTTTAATGAGCTACAAAGTTGGAAAGTGTTGTAAGGAATATCTACATTTGAAAGGAATACACAGTTTTGTGAGTTAGAGAAGGCAACCGCCAAGCGCTGTACTTCCATGCCCTGGAAGTTAAGGATTTATATTGGAGTATATACTCGCTGCCGTTAATCGGATTATTATTACAAATATATTTGGAATAATTGATATAACCAAGATCTTGCAAAGGAAGGTATGGCAAATCTTAAGACAATTTTCTTTCATAAGGTGTAATTATTAACGTTCTTTTGTTTTCATATATGTCACTTAGTACCAGGCCCGTAATTCTAATTTGGAAAGTTGGGGGACATGGCCTCTTAAAAAAGTGGGGGGAGAAGAGGCAAATTTTACTCAAAATGTACTGATTTTTTAAAATTCTGCTGACAAGTAGGGGGAAATGTTCCCCTGTCCCCCAGGAATTACGGCCCTGTTCAGTACGTGTCTATCCATTCAAAATGTTCAAGTCATCATCCAAGCGTTCATTTGCATTTTATTCATTGCTATAATTCTAGCCTACTCTGGGCAGGGAGTTGCTAAATGGCAACTCCCTGCTCTGAGTCTCTTTAATCCACTCATCCTGTCTCAACCATTTTAAATCACTTTTCCATGAGAAGGCCTGCACTCAAAAAGGGCAAGGGGAAGAATCTTAAAGGACTAGTTTAGTGTTCAAACAAGTCCATCTTATATGACAGAGGACTTCAAAACAAACAAAATGGTGCAGAAAGCATTCGAAATTCTTATTCCATTAAGGACATATCTAAGTTTAAAGCTTGGTATCATTTGTGGAGAAACGACTAAAACTAGACTAGTTATGATGTCATAGCCTCAAATTCCTCAAAGTCTTTAGGTATTCTATTATATTTTTGCAATTTTGTGCTTTAAAAACCATGGGATATCAAAAAAGTAAAACTAAATCTAGGAAGGGTATTTATTGTATACCACCTGAAGAAAATTCGAGAAAAATAATTCAAATAGTGAAAAAATTAAAAAAACTTTCTTTAAATACATTAACCATTGTTAATAATGTAATGATAAAGACGCCAACTTTCCATAATATATTTACTACACCAGTCATTTCTATACAGATAAGACAGAGTTTAAACTTGAATATCTCCTTGATGGAATAAGATTTTTGAAGGCTTTCTTCACTATTTTTTTTGAAATTCTCTTTTACATATGATAGACTTGCTTCACCCCTGAACTAATCCTGTAAGAAAATAACACTTTTATGACATCAAACATAGTGGAAAACAATTGGTCTGACAAAAGGGGACATGGGAATCACTGTCCTGTGGTTCATGGTCTGCCAGGGGCACGGGATATTATATTGATCAATATATATTTACTAAGGAGACATGTGAACACTATCAAGAAGTTTGTAATCATAATAAAAGGAGCCTGACGATACGTCATTATCCGCACTGGCTGATTTCCAAGCAGCCTATGTATAACGAGAAGTGACATTGGGATCACTGTCATGGGGTCCGGGGTCTATCAGGGGCCCGTTGATATTACATTGATTAATATGCATGTTACTTTATGAAAATCTAAAGGACAAACACTATCTGACTATCAGATAGTAATAGAATGCGATTAAGGGTCCCGGTTATATCATTAACCACCATTAACTATTAACCATGCATCGATATGCTACAAACCACGTCCCTAGTCGGGCGATTCGTAAGCCTACGATAGGATTTGTTATGACAATGAGGGTGGTTCCATATGACATCTTTCCATCTTCCTCTTTAAATATACCGGCATCTCAGCAAAGACTACTCCACGTGTTTGTGATAAGGATCAATGAGTTTAAGTGTATTAAAATTATGTGGAGCAAGAAACTAATGATTGAATGATACCTCCAAATTTTATGGAGCTGAACTAGATTTCAGGACCTACTGGGCATGCTCCTTAAAACCAGATTAATTCATTTCTTTCTTGAGAAAAGCAAATCTATTTAGTCAACAAGAATGAGAAAATCGCAAGCTAAATAGCAAAAAAGTATTGCCTTTAATGGGAAAAAAATAATATTATCATGCACTGCAAACATGGAGCTGAAGTATATTTCAGCCCCCATATTTCTTACTTGAAGGCTAAATCCCTACAGCCCGCTTCTTACACCAATGTACATAGCATATGTAGTAGGAAAGAACCGTACTACTCTCACGCCAGTAGAAACACAACAAATATGTCGAAAACTGGCAATATAAGTATAATAGAGTCATATATATATATATATATATATATATATATATATATATATATATATATATATATATATATATATATATATATATATATATATATATATATATATATATATATATATATATATATATATATATATATATATATATATGTATGTATATATATATATATATATATATATATATATATATATATATATATATATATATTTATATATATATATATATATGTATTTTTATATATATATATATATATATATATATATATATATATATATATATATATATATATATATATATATATATATATATATATATATATGTTATATATATATATATATATATATATATATATATATATATATATATATATATATATATATATATATATATATATATATATATATATATATATATATATATATATATATATATATATATATATATATATATATATATATATATATATATATATATGTATATATATATATATATATATATATATATATATATATATATATATATATATATATTTATATATATATATATATATGTATTTTTATATATATATATATATATATATATATATATATATATATATATATATATATATATATATGTATATATATATATATATATATATATATATATATATATATATATATATATATATATATATATATATAATATATATATATATAATATATATATATATATATATATATATATATATATATATATATATATATATATATATATATATATATATATATATATATATATATATATATATATATATATATATATATATATATATATATATATATATATATATATATATATATATATATATATATATATATATATATATATATATATATATATATATATATATATATATATATATATATATATATATATATGCATTTGGGGCAATGCCCCAAAATATTTCTGCCACCCTCCCCGCCCAAATTAATGTAAGCAAAAAAATGTAACGTGCACAATAATTTGTAATAGCCTATAATTTTGTTTCAACCTTAATTTACATAATATGATAGCTGTATTAAAATTTCTACAGGCCTTATAGGTCCCTTATAGGTATTATCATACAGGAGCAACCCATTTTTGTTTAAAAAGCAAGTATGTACGATCTAACTGTTATCAAAATTGACCAAAAAAATTGGCCATAATATCGTCACTTTGTTGTTCCATTTTGACGCAACATCAAAGGTCAACTGTTGGTCCTTTGATTGTAATGCATGCTTCTGGGACAGTATAATTTGGAAAAGCAAATAGACTTAATACCATAGACTTCATGCATGTATCATTTACAAGGTCCCAAACTTTGACGTGTGTTTATCCATGGAAACTATTCAGTATATTATATAAACTAACGCTTCCTCCACACCCAATCTAGCTGCTTGAGAGTTATGTCTAAATTCCATAGTAGTTTCAAATTATAGGAACAAACTTTCTTTATATTTTGCTACGGTATGAGAATGAATAGAGGAATGCAGACACGTCGGCTTAATTACATACTGCCGTTGACAGGTGGAGATCGTGCTGTATCTTTTAATTGGGATTCTAATCTCTCTTTTTGATTTGATTCAAACTGGTAAAGGTGGTTTTTGAACGGCCAAAACGCCAGAAAAACACAAAGGGTAACTAGCTGATTATGTAGTTTCTCACAAGTAACGTAGTGTTACAAAACGCTGTTTATTATCTTCAACATTAAATGCCTATACAATTTCAAAGAATCTAATTAGTCATTAATCTTAAGCAGTGATGTAAAGCTAAATCCTCAGCTATGGGGCGGAGGATCTTGATCGACAAGCAGTAATGCTTGCCCATCTCCCCCCTCCTCCTGCTTCAAAAAAAAAAGAATAGAAACAGGTGTTAATGGCCTCAATATGTGAAACTCGTCGACACACAACACTTTATAAAAGCAAAATAACAACATTAACATGCCAACGATGAGCCATGAAGTTGCAGGTATAACTGTATAATGGGATGTAAGCCTATTTTCGCTACACTCAAAATATCTGGAGAATATATTGATTCGTTAGCTAAGAATCTTATCAAACTCTTAATTATTTAATAAATTTCAAATACCAAAAAAATTGGCTAGGGGAGGATCAGCCCCCTTCGAAAGTAGCAAGGGGCAACATCACGCCCTCCTGGAGTTCTACACCACTGCACCAAACGTAAAATACAAGTAATGAACTTCATAAAGAAAAAATGATTTTAAAATCATGACCATTACGTATATAGGACAATTTTACTAGCCAGTTGTACGACACATTTTAAAGCCCTTTTCTGCTCTCAAAACCACTAAAAACCTAGGGCTTCCCGCGAAACCCTTGATCCCCATGCCCAGAGTTGACACAATCTAAGCCCCCAATGAACGTCTTACGAATCATCAAAAAAAATTCTTCAATTTCCGGAAAATCTTCTTCAATTTCCAGGAAATCTCTTTTCCTTTAATTTCTAAGAAATTTCTTCATTTTCATTAAATTTGCTTCCATTTTCGTAAAATTTCCTTTATTTTGGGTAGTTTCTTCATATTTCGAGAAATTCATTGAGAAATTGAAATGAATTGGTAAAACTGAAGGAAAGTTTTATTTAATTATTGGAAATGTTAGAATAATTTGGTAACATTTTATGAAAATTGAAAAACCTTCCAAACATTGACACAAAATTCCAAAAATGAAGGAAATTTTCCCAAAATGCAGGAGATTTATTAAAAATGAAGGAAACATCCCAATTACCCGGAAGTAAACTGCCACCTAAAACGATTTCTTCTTCCCGGTAGCATGTTTTATTTCCGTTTGTCGGCGTAATCAGGGAAAAATTTTGCAACATATCCCGAAAATTGCTGGTGATTTTCCGATTACGAATTAGCAACAACGTTTGAATGGAAAATTAAAATTACCGCTTATAACCGAGAGCATGAAAATACCACACAGTTCCTAATCACCAAGATATGGAACGCCAAATGGGACAAATACTTCGTCAATGTTCTTAACTCCTTTCTGACATTAAGATCCATGATCTTAACTCATTATGTAACTACTAAGAGATTGTCTCATATATGCGACTTTCAAAACTTTACGCAGAATGCATTTCCAAGTCATAATTCGTACATGGGTTTGCAATAACATAGCATGAGAGAATGACCGCCGAACGGATCAAAATTAATTATTCGTACATCTAAATAAATACCACACATGAACTTAATTTTAAGTTGTTCTTCGTACATGTCATTCATTTCTCACATCGCAAAGTCGGTAGTCGTAAGAGTGTGGCGCTCTTCGTATATTGATTCATTTCATATTGAACCGTCAATTTTGTAAAGAGTATTAATTATATTAAGACGTTTGTAGTCAAGTTTGAAAGCAGAACACATCTGGTTGCAGACTTGGGACCATTGTGATCGACATTGAACTTAGTTGGAAGAAAATTATGACAAAAACCAAGAAAATTGCAAAAATGTTTATTCAAAATGAATAAAATAAAGTGACCACTTCACAGCATTTTTAATTTGAAGGCCATATCATAATAAATATGCAAATTTTATTGAAATTTATTAAAATAATTGATTTAATTATATTCAGATTTGCAAAATACATTTCATTTCATGGAATACGTGATAATTTTTGACTTGCATCTTACCCTTGTAATGCATCTTGTGGTGCCTTTATGCTATACTTCGTAAATTCGTACCATGTCACTATCGAGGACTTTTACAATATCGAGCACGAAACTTATTATTGAAAGGCTAAAACGTGACAGATCATATGTACGTCCAGCCTATAGTACGCATGTTATGTCACAATCGAGCATATACCAGTATACGAAGAATGACTTAAAAATACGTCCTTGTGTGAACATCAAAACATGAACGAAGAACGACATAAAAATAAGTACATGAACATCAAAACATGAAATACAATGACAATGACAACAGTTTATTTCCAGCTTTGTACATCAATATCCAAAACATTAACAAAATAATTTATAATACTAAAGAAGTATAATACTTATTAATCAATTCCTTTAAAAAGTAGAACGACTTAAAAAAATACGTCTTTGTGTGAACATAAAAACATGAACGAAGAACGACTTAAGAAATTCCTTGTGTGAACATCAAAACATGAATTAGGAATAAGTCCTTGTGTGAACATCAATACATAAACGAAGAACGACTTAGAAAATAAGTCCTTACGTGAACATCAAAACATAACCGAAGAACGACCTAAAAAATAGGTCCCTTACGTAAACATCAAAAGATAAACGAAGAATTGACTTAAAAATAAGTCCTTACGTTAAGGGGGTCATTTACCCCCAGAGACAATTTCTTCTTATCTATCATAAAATATCTATAATACATTATCTCTTATAATGTAATAAACAAATAATATAAATATGCATGAAAATATGATCATTTAAGCTCATTTGCATAATTAGCCACCATTTTGTATATTACTTAGCTAAAAATTAGGAAAAGCGTAACTTCAGATACACAACAGCTACAGTAACAAATGATATATCAAATTACTCCTTATTACATGCTCCAGGGACTGATGTGCTTCAAAACATTGTAAAATGATTTATATTTCTGTTAAGGCCACTTTTCATGATTTACCCTTAATTTATGCACATTTTTGCAACATTAATGTGAATAAATTAAAAACGGAAACAAAATTATGTAACAAACACATTCTAGTCCCTGGGCCTATCATATATGGAAGTCATGTGAAAGTTTCACACGAATCCTGCATTGCATTGCTGAAATATTATTGTCCCAAGTTTGTAAAACTCTGTTTTTAGAAAAATGTGTGTACTTGTAGGCAGTGAATGCTGAAAACAGGAAGTTTGCCAATGCAGCTAAGCTGTATGTAACAAGCATTTTGATTGCTTGAAACTGCTATTATAATATTCATAAGGCTGCTGGACCAATCAGGGGACGTGTTTTATAGAAAAAAGGGGCATACAGAAATTTCAATTCTCTTTCGATTGAAACCAAAATCACAAAGAATGGTTTAGGATTTCGTGAGTAATGAGTAAAACAAAAAAGTCTGAATAAAATAAAAGCAACAGAACTGCCCAAAAGATAATTCTGACCAGGATAATGAAAACACAAGCTCAAAAAAGATGCTTTTTGCTCTAGATTCAAGTCATATTCTCTCTCTGAAACTTTGGGAAATTGAAAAGTAAAGATATAGCTACATATTGAAGTAAAAAAGAAAAATTTCATCAAAAATTGAAAACTGGCCATTTTTGGGGTAAATGACCCCCTTAAGTCCTTACGTGAACGTCAAAACATGAACGAAGAACGACTTCAAATAATGTCTTTCTAACAGTACAATAACTTCAAAGCATGAACGAAGAAATCCTTATGTGGCATTATTTAAATGTACGAATAATGAAATTTGATTCAATCGGTGCTATGTTATTGTACACCGATATACGAATAAAGAATTACAGGGGTGGCGGAAGATCTTTGAATCTGTGTGTGAGGGAGGGGGCACAGGATTTGAGGGAAATATATATTCACTGGAAAAACGATAATGTCACTGGTGGTAATGATTTACTCAATAATTATGGTACCTTTCTTTCGTATTGAAGACTTGCTTTCAACTGTAATTGTTTGGATTATAACGCGCTGACAAAAGCTGTTAACTGTGCGAAGAACAAATTCTTTACTTCTCCGCAAACAAAACTTGATAGCCCACTAAGCAGCTAAGATCATGTTTTATCTGTTATCCATGCTATGCCATTTAATAAATTGGGTCGAAGTTTTTCTACAATACTTTAATCAATTTTTGATCTGTCAATAATGTTAATAATCACTTTTGAAGTTAAAAAATGTACTTCAATTTGATATACATGTGCATAAGTGGAAGAAAATATGCTGGAATCCTCTTGTGAACTGTAGAGATGTAACTGTGTAAAGATAAGATGGTTCCAGTATCATGTAATGAACCGCAATATTGAGGTGAATACGTACTGTATACCTATTCAAAATTGGTAAAACAAACTCAACAGCTCAAACCTTTGTTCCATTTCTAACTCCCAGCCAGAAACCATTGAACATCTCTTCTTTTACAGTCCGTCTGTATAAGCCTAAAGGACTCTGTGATCTGGCCTTGATACTTAATTTAGTAAGAACCAACTTTGTTTCTATTTTGATATAGATTTGGTCTCATTTGGAGCAAGGAACTACAATGTAGTTCCTTGTTTTGGAGCCACTGTTTATGTGTAACATGACAGGAAACATAAATTATGTTCTTATTCCAGTAAGAATTATGTTTCACTTCCAAGTATAGAAAAGTGTTGTTAATTTAACTTCTACTTTACAATTATTATATGCCTCTCGAGAAATTTCATACTAAGTGCAATTTAAGCCACGAGGCCCACGATAAAAGGGAAATATTGAAACCTTGGTTAAGTAAGACGTTGGGGTTTTGAGGTGTTGGTGGGGAGGGCGGGAGGTTGATAGATTTGCTGTTCGTACGTTTGTTTTGTTTTAGTCGGTATTCCTTTTCGTTATTGAAAATTTCCCGTTACGACATATTGATTGATTATTTGTAATAACTCCATTTTGCATTTGTCAGTTTGTTATAATTTATGTTTTGATCACGTATTTTACCCAACCGGTTGACCAGTGGTAAATCTCGTGCTATCTTATTGCAAACCGATATACGAATAAATATTTACAGAGGTGGTGGAAGATGTTCGAATCTGGGGGCACGGGAATTGAGAGGCACTTTCAGACTGACGTATTTTGAAAGCATACATGACAACTTCATAGCTTTAGGAGCAATTATGTACATGACTGATGATTATTAAAGAAAACAAAATGGTGTAAAAACCATGTTGATATCTTATTCCATTCTGGAGTTATTACATTTGAAATATTTCATCAGTGTGACCTCTCAGTCTAGTCTGTCATACAGTCATAAAGGCAGATCCAAGACAATTCTAATGAATTTCTATCAAAAAAAAAGAAGATTACTTTTGCTTTGAGTGTTTAGGTTCATAAGCAGATGGGCAAATCACGTTCTTATAAAGTGCATGTTATAACCCAAGCAAATCAATAAACAAAACATAAAAATGCTTGCAGTAAATTAAGAAAAGGCAATTAATTTTCAGAGAAAAAAACACAAAAAGTGTCTTTGATTTGCCTTTATGACATCATACCGTGCACTGTGAGGTCACTTTTTACTGATGAACTTGCGCAATCTTTTAAATAAACGGGAAAATATATCAACATGATCTTTGCATGAAATTGTTTCTTTAATAGTCCTCCGAGGCTATAATTGTTATGAAAAATTCACGGGAATATTCCTTTACTTAATGAAAATTAGAAAAAAAGATTATATGCGCGCAAAGGACGATATTTGTATTACTTTCCCTTTTGGATTATATTTCTGATCTTTTCATTTCAAGATATAAAATCTGAAAGTGTAACATTTTTAATGTTTGATGTGGCATATTCTTTCTCTGAAAAGTCTAATAAGGGCACTTGCCCTCTCTCAAAAGGGCACTTTTTCTTCTGAACAGCTAAACAGGGGTACATATTATAATGTGAACATCATTTAGACACATAATGAGTTAAGATCATGTAATTTGATGTGAAAAAAAGTTAAGAACGTGCAAGAAGTTATTCAATTTGTTGTCCCATTTGGAGTTCCAAGTTGTTTGGGTTCGTTTTAACTTTAGTCTGCAACTTTCTGTCTTATATTTGGATGGGCTGTCAACATTTGGTGCATGCCGTTTGTCTTTTAACTTAACTGTTTAAATGAATAATTGTTCGACCATTGTATTTTCTGCCTATCGAAACATTCAAAGTGGACTATTAATTAAATACCGCCAATCTTGATTAGTGACAACAAAAGCATGCTATGAAATTATCAGCACTCATAATCGCCCAAGTATATAGACTTGAACTTGCACCCGTATTATATATTTTTTCTTTTGTCAAGCCCTGAACGAAATTGACTTGAAAGATAACGGCAACAATATAGGCTTATATTGGACAGTTGGAAAGGAAACTGTTCACGTTCTGGCGTTGATAACTCTACGACTTCCGATAGATGATATAATATTTTTGGAATATTCTGACTGCTTTAATACTACATGACCTAATTTTAATTTATGACAAAATACAGCATACAAATCCATGAAATCCGGTTAGTATCAGGTTCAGACGTAAAGAAAGATTGCAATGAATAAGCGCATGAGCGGGATTAGCCAACCAAAAGTGTGTGGTGGGGGCGCAAAGTCAAAACTGAGGAAAAAAGTCAAAAGTGTAAAGGGCGGGGGGAGAGGGGAACCACAACATCATGCTAAGTTGCAAAAATAATCATACAAAAGATACAAATTTTGAAGAAAAAATGTGTGTGTGTGGGGGAGAATTGTCCCCTTTTCCCCTAGGGTTTCTATGGTTTGTTCAAAAAATTACTATACATAAATTCAAAAAAAGTATAGACATACGGTAGTATCAGCCAATAACAAACAGGAAATTGAAAGTGAAATCAATTCTGAGTAAGACTGCTTTATATCATTGCCAAGCAGAGGCGGCGGAGCGTTTTAAATATGTGAAAGGGAGGGGGTAATAATGTCGGTAACATTGACATTAGTTGTTATGCTCCTTAAAATTTCAAACAATCAGACCCGACCTGATATATAAGCAGATCAGGTCAGACTTTTCATCTTTATTTTCTTTATTCTGAAAACCACAAATAATTGGGATCAAATTACCCTTATTAATGGCTCCATTGTACTAGTTCTCTATTTGGTCCTGGGTTGTTGTGGAAGTTGTTGTTTAGTATCAAAATAGCATTAGATGAAGTCCTTTGTGTGCTCGAGTGGTTATTTAATTTAAGATAAGTGGTTTTATTCAGAGGCGGATCTATAAGGTGGTTCTGGGGGTTTGGAACTCCCTCCTCCAAAAAAATTATAACAATTTCCATTACTCCTATAATATGCAGAACCCCCTATTTTGTAATTTTCGTTCAATTTTCCGGAAATTTCATGAAAATCTTTTTCAATCTTCGGAAAATTTCCTTAATTCTCGTGCAATTTTTGAAAAATTATTATATTTTGGGGCAATTTTTTCTTCAATTTTCGGTAAATTTTCTGGAAGTTTCCTTAAATGTTTGGGATTTTTTTTTTCGATTTTCGACCAATTAAACTTTTGGGGAATTTCATTATATGTTTGCGTAATTTGTTTTCTTTCAATTTTGGGCAATTTCTTTAATTTTCTTGCATTTCTCTGAAATTTCCTTCAATTTTTTTTCGATTTTTGGTTAAATACTTGAATTACCGGGAAATTTTCATTCAATGTTTGGGAAATATCTTTGAATATTTAGGAATTTCCTTCAAATTTCTTCATTTTGGGGGCAACTTTTCTTCAATTTTTCGGTAAATTTTCATCAATTATCGTAAAATGATGAAAATATTTACTAAAATTTCCAATGATTTTGCCAAATTTTCCTTCATTTTTGTGTTACTAATTTCCCAATTTTCCCAATTGAAAAGAAATATGCAATAGGGAAGGCGAAATCCTCTCAGGGAGTACGTTTCCCCTGCTGTCCGCTTATAAGTCTGCATTCTTGTCCCAATATCGTCTACCTACTGTGGTGTAGAGGTTATCATATATGTCTACAGACCTGGTTTCAAGCCTGGGTTGGGTAGACACGCCAGTGCACCACAACTAGTTATTAAAGGCCGTGGACATTGACTTGGTTGTCGATGTTATGTCTGTCCGTACGTCGTACCTGTGTTCTCGTCCGGGTCGTATTAAGCGTTTTGTGATAGCATTGTTACTATCATAACCGAATACGCAGTCGACGACCCCGTCATTGTAATTGTGTGTTCGCTCGTCGTCGTCGTCGTCGCCCAATATGTTCCATTACTCATAAAAAAACCTGCTCATAATACACTTTTTTGGCTTTGTCTTCCTGATATTTTATCATCCTGGCTCCGCCCTGGTTATTCCACCCTGGTCGTTCCGCCCTGGTTCTGCGGGGTTGAACCCCCTCCATCCTTTCTCGAAAAAGTTAAAACATTTCTCATTACTTCAGTAATAAACAGAACCCCCTCCTTGTGATTTTCCTAGATCCGCCCCTGATATTATTTGCTACATTAAGTTTGTGGCTATGATTTGCTGGAACAAATTTTTAAGTATAAGCACAAGTCATGATAATTCAGGAGAAATAAACGTTTGCCTGCTAATGGTACGTGCCTGTAATTACATTTTAGGATTTAAATTGCTTCATGAACACGTTATCAACTATCATGATCACGTTACATTGCGTGTTGCGTCGCATTCACAGTAGGGAAATATACCTTGTTCACAGAACTTGAAAGACCGTCTCGCCAAACAAATGGCACTTCCGTGGTCTTGCTTTCTGTTGAGGGTCAGCAATGATAATCGGATTATATAGGAACTTTGAAGTAAGGATGTAGTTGTAAATGTTACATAATACACAGTGGAGTAGGAAACTTTGAATCATTGGGGATGAAGAGGACATCAAATGTTATCGTAACATACACGCTATGAAAATTATGAAATCATATCTTATGACGGTTTAGGGGTTTACTTCAAGAAATGCTGTCCCCTTCCCCTCCCCTCCTCTCACCCATACATACATAGCATATCCTCTTTAAGAAATCCTAAATGTTTGAGTAGAGGGAATACGAAAAGGAATACTTTTAAAATAACCCGGAAATATTGAGAAAAAAGTCAGAAATTTTGCTAGGCCTAACTGTACGCTAATTCATTTCAAAATTCAATTTTCGGAATTTTGTCTTCCTTTTTGAACCAAATTTCTAAAGACTTTTATCTTTCGAAATTTTGAATCAGAAATCAATCAAATGGTAGATCATTGTTCAGGTCCAGCGATATACCACTGAAATGAGAAGGGACAAATTCCCGCCAGTCATATACGTTAAAAAAGTCTATGCATACGAATATGAAAATACTACGAATATATTAACCTGTCAGCCTGTTAACATGTTGAAACGGTTAACGTTGTGATATTGCGATATGCTCTTTTTTTATATCTTTCCAATTGAATTTGCATTAATTCGATCTTTTAATGTTGTATAGTTAGCTCTTGAAATAAATGATTTTATACCTCACACCGTTCCCTTCCTATCAAAAGGTAGGTAAATATATTTCAATTCGTGTCTTTTGATTGGTTGAAACATAATGGTTTAATGTGTACTTAAATTGATAAGCCAATCATAATCGTTTTGGAATACAATATACGCAGCCACATTTTAACATGATAGATAGCCTTTAAAAATACGATGATGGATATTTGGACAGTTGATTTAATTTCCAGCCATTTGTCATGAGAAGGTTTAGCAGCCGATGACTTATTTTGATATTGAAAAGCCGCAACTGATTTTTAACTATTTCATATTTTACTATCACCACGTTGTATTTTTAGTATAAAAGTAGTAGGGATAACAGGGGTGAAAGCTCAGTAGGGGTACAGGGGTGAGAGCCCAGAAGGGGTATAGGGGTGAAAGCCCAGTGGGGATACAGGGGTGAAAGCCCAGTAAGGGTACAGGGGTGAAAGCCCTCGAAAGTTACAAGGATTTCTAACGTTTCATACATTTTTCGTGGGACAATTTGAAGCTGTGGATAACTTAATATAAATGAATATGCATTATTCGGATAGGGGGACCCGTCAGATAAATTTATGTCATAACGGAATGTATAAATGTTACAAAAAACAGACATATTTTACCATTATAAAGCTTAAACATAACACAATTTCATCTCAATTATTTGGGGGTGGTGGTTGAAGCCCTCCAGCCGGCACACATTAAAAGCAAGTAGACCTTGATAGAAAATAGTTGACGCTCGAAACCGGGAATTTGAAAGTGTGTGCACTTAATGATGGTGGAAATTGGGGGTAATTATATGTTTACGCACCTTCCAATTGCGGACACACCTGCAATTGGGGATATCCCCAATTGGCAGAAAGCTCAATATTGACGATTGTATCATCTTCATGCCTGTGAGGTAGTTACCTCTTAATTTTAGCCCATTTTAAGGTTTTCTCCCAATTTCCCAGTATTTCATCGTATACTGGTGTGTATCCAAATATCTTGACTGCACCTACAGATCAAAAAATTTATTTCCCCCAATTACATGATGGAAAACGTATGGCATCACAAATAAAAGTGCATTAGCGCCATCAATTTTGAGCACTAAGGAATCAGGAGTAGACTCGAAATTTTCATAGACTTTACAAAATGCAGCTCCGGTAACCTCAACTTAACCGACGAAACAAATATCTAGCGAATTCCACCATGGAATGGATTGGAAGTTACTGTATCTGTTTCCGATTCTATAGTCAGTTAGGCAAAGATCCAACAGTTTTAGACCGAAATAAGATTTTTCTCTTTTTGGACGATTTTCTTTAAATTTTATTACGTAAATTAACACTCTATATACAGGAAAATTATACAGATTTCTTTTTTTGTTTGCTTTTCGAGCTTTTAAAACCTTTTTATACAACAATGGGTCATTGGGACATTAAATATTCCGATTTATGATTAATACAATTGACCAATTGTGATCTAAATCTTTCCGACTTTGAGACTTTCAAATACGTCAGTCCAAAGTCCAAAAGTGCCCCTCAAATCCCATGCCTCCCAGATTCAGCATCTTTTGCAGCCCCTGCAACTATATGTTAAATGTCCGAGTGACGTGACGAATGATCAGAAATCGAACATGATTTATTTGAACAATGAAAATGGGACTTCTGGTACACTTACCTTAGCTTTCTCCTAATTTTGGAGAATGAGGCTTCAGTGAAGATGACAAGGACTACACTCTTGTCTAGAATGAAATCTTTATTTTCTTTGTATCTCTATACAGGTTCGCAAACACCTGCAAATCTGCGAAACCCTGAATGCGCACTGACACAGACGAATAGGATTGATTATGAGGTCTAAGACGACGTGGCAAAGGTAGGAAATAAATAGATGTTATAACCAGGCATCTTCGAAGTTTGGTTCAGAGCCATAATTTTCATCCTCGAAATAGGGAAGGCCGGGTCTCGATCAAAGAACGAAATCGGATGGCCAAGCCACAGTCCATAGCTTAGGGCCTCACTTTGATCATCAAAAAGAAAAACAAATGATAACAAGAACGAATGCAATCCATTGAGTGGCTGATATCATCAGCTTTGATCATACAACAGCTGAGATTGATATAGGAGATTGATACAATTTTTATGGAATAGTTGCATTGTCATGAACCGTGCATTAAATCCCGTTAATGCACGACCTTTATCATTTTGTTTATTTCATTTTTACAACAGGTGAAATTCTTGATAAAGCAAAGATATATATGTAAGCTTTTCTCGTATTTCATTTTTTGTATGCGTTATAAACATTCTAACCCGGAAAGTTTATAAAAAAAATAATGTTTTGGCATCGTGTTTATATGCGTATTAAATCTGCGTATTTAATCATATGCCACGTTCAATTCATTTCGAAGACTTATTCGACTTTTGGGAAATGACCTTTGACCTTCTAAAGCATTAAAACACCATTTATTTATAAGGTCCATCCATAACTCAAACTTGCTTTAAAAAATTTATTTGATCTTTGACACATAATCTTTGACCTTTCAAAACACCATATATCCCACCGACTTGTCATATATGACTCCATAAGGTCCATCCATATCTCAAACTTGTTTTTCATTATAAAAAAGGGGGGATAAAGCCTGTTGAAAGCCGGCAAGATTTGCTGGAAGCCTCTGGGCTGAAGAGCAAAAAGCAGAAGTGCTACTTCGAATATGACAATTAATGCAAAATCAAAGCCGACAATTGGATGCTGGAATGTAAGGTCATTATATGAAACGGGAAAAACAGCAGTAATGGTAACGGAGATGAGGAAATATGACATAAGAACTGAAGAATACTCGAAATTAGTGAAATAAGATGGCTGGGTTTTGGTAAAGTTTTAACAGAATCTGGTGAGCTAATTCTTTACTCTGGGAGTGAAGATAACCATGAAAAATGAGTAGCGTTTGTAATAGCTAAGGAGTTGATATACAGCCTTATTGATTGAAATCCAATAAATGAACGAATTATTAAAGCAAGATTCCAGACAAAATTGATGAAACTAACCATTATACAGATCTATGCACCAACAGAACAGGCAGAGGAGGATGTGAAAGATGATTTCTATGAGCAACTTTCAAGAAATATTTTTGAATACCAAGTCACGATATACTGATTGTAATTGCAGACGCTGATGCTAAAGTTGGTGGAGTAAGTAGCGCTAGAGAAAGTGTGACAGTGTGATGGGAAAAAAAGGTCTGGGAATTATGAACGACAATGGCGAACGATTTGCAGACTTATGTGAGGTTAATGGACTTATCATTGGAGGTAATTTGTTAAAGTATAGAGGCATCTACAAGTACACCTGGACTGGCCCAAATGGCAATACCAAATTGACCATTTCGCAATATCTAGGAAACATGACGGTCTTTGTTAAATGTAAGAACCAAAAGAGGAGCCGATATACACAGTGACCACAATCTGCTAATTGGAAATATCAGAGTTAAACTGAGAGGTGAGAAGAAAAACAGCTAAACATCTCAAGACCCATTTTTTAAGTCGAACAGACTAAAATATGCAGAAGTAAGACATGACTACAACAAAGAGCTGAACAAGAATATTAGAAAAGACAGGAATGATAGTATAAACGAAAAGTTAATAAAAATTGTAACAGCACATAACAATGATGCAAAGAAAGTATCAGGGAAAAGAAAAGGCATAAGTAAACCATAGATTTCAGCTAACTCGAGGACAGCTTATTGAAGACAGGAAAAATATCAAATGTCAAATAGATGAAGCAAAATCTGAAACAATAACACAGCTAAAAGAACAGAATACGGGAAGAAAGACAGAGAAATAAAGAAAAGATTCCGATCAGATCAAAGAAAGATGGTAGATGATATGGTGAAAGAAGCAGAAGATGCAGCATCACGTGGAGACATGAGTTGGTCTATACAAAATTACAAAGAAGATATGTTTTAAAGGACGAAAGAAAAATGTTGGAGTAAGGAATGGAAATGGAAAGTTTATCCCTGGAGAAGATGATATGAGAGAAAGATAGAAAGAACACTTTGAATCAACTTTAAACCAACTTATGCAACTTATACCAGAGGCAACCAACCAAGGTATAGAGGCAAACGAAGATGACATTAATGTCGAGATGGGTGAGATCCAAGCCGAAGATATAAAGAATGCTGTGTCAAAGATAAAAAATTGAAAAGCACCAGGAGTGGATGGAATAAGCATTGAAATGTGGTAAGGTAGTATGGAATTGACGGAGGAGACCTTAACTACATTATTCTACCAAATTTTAGATACAGAAGGAGTGCCAGATGCATGGGAAAAAAGCATTATATTTATTATATCAAAGACAGATGACCTAATAATTTGTGACAACTACAGAGGGATATCCTAAATACCAACAGCAAGTAAGAAATGTGGAAGGATATTGATTGACAGGCTACGTAGCGCAATAGATACCAAACTTCGTACTGAACAAATAATCACCCTTAAAAATATAATAGAAAAATGCTTGGAATGGAAAGCCACAGTATACCTCAACTTCAGTAACTTTCATAAGGCGTTCGACAGTCTAGACAAAAGCATGATGTAGAAGAATATGGATTATGGCTCATTATTGGATACCCATGAAATGCACAAATATTATACAGAACTGGAATGATGGCAGCAAATGTGACATGGAAAACTATCTGACTGGTTTTCTGTGAAAACTGGAATAAAACAAGAATGTGTAATGTCTGGTTTCCTCTTTGCTTACTATTGACTGGGTGATGAGAACCAGTACACAAGGCATAAGGAATGGAATCCGTTGAAACCTATTTACAGCCCTAGACTACTTGACTACGCTGTTGACATTGCACTTATTTCTAGCTCCGAAGAACAACTCCATGACAAAAAACAAACTACATGAAACAGGTAAAACGGTTGGCCTGAAGATTAATCAAAAAAGACAAAGATCATGCGTATTAACAACAAAACTGATGGAACAATTAAAGTTGTAAATACAGAGCTTGAAGACGTTGATAGCTTTGTCTATCTTGGTGCAACACTGTCCAAAGAAGGAGGCACTGGATGAAGACATAAAACGCAGAATTTCAGACAATTTGACAACGTTTGGAAATCAAACATCTACCAGATAAAAACTAAACTGAAAATAATTCAATCAAATGTAATCTTAGTACCCCTCTATAGACTGATAGATGTGAAACTTGGATGCTGAAAAAAGGTGACGAGAAGAAACTAGATGTGTTCCAAAGGAGATGCCTTAGAATTATTTGAAAAATTAGATGGCCAGTGAAGTCACCAATGAAGAACTATATGAAACAACAGGCACAGTGGAGATAAGCAGGGAGATATTTAAGAGAATATAGAGATAGTTGGGTCATGTATTAAGAAAGGACAAAGAAAACTATGCCAGAATATCCATCACTTGGACACCAGAAGGTAGAAGAAAAAAGGAAAGACCGAAGACTACATGGAGAAGAGTGGCAGAATAGGAGAGGCAGTTTTGGATGAAACAGCCGGGGAGAGGCTGCAGTAGTAATAAGATACAGAAAGAGATGGACAAATTTGCCTAGAGAAGCCTCAATCTCCAAACCCAAAAGAAAGAAGCGGTAAGGCATGTAAGGTAAGGTAAGAACCTGTTGTGCAATACCCCCAAAGTGACTATCATCGCTACATGTCGTATATGTGAGGGATGATATGAAAATTGCAGTGTGTTTCATTTTATATTTGCAAAACGTCTGATTGTCTAAACTCAGCTATACTGTATGTATTATCAATGTAACCAGTTTCCTATATATCTGTATATGGCAAACTGACAAAGGAAAAGTTTTTACACAGACTCTAAACTAACTGATTAGTTCAGTGGGCAAGCAATCATATCTTATACAGTGAACATGGAAACAAAAAAATTAAATGCCGAAAGCTGTTAAGGAGATATTCAATTTATATAGAGATGTGAAAATTGTTTTTTTCTATGCCAAAATGTCTATGTCTGTATAAAATATACGGATGGTTCCAAAATTACAATTACGAAAATTACGATTTTGATGCCAATTGCTACTCCTTTTGATGTCATTCTGTCAAAAACTGTATACCGGTATATCTAAATACTGTCGATTGATATATTAAATTCAATTGAATTAATTCAATTCACAGATTACACAAAATAATCATAGTGCATAGTGGTTGGTTGGTAAACACAATTATACACATTATACAAAAATATAAAAATAGTTCCAACATTTTGTTTTGTGGGTATGATTTAGACGACATAAATTTGGCAAAACAAATACGCGTTCGCAACAATTTATTTTCAAATGAGTTCAGTGGTCTAGCAAGTCCATTCATCTTATATAAAAAGAACTTTCAAAGAAACAAAATGGTGACGAAATTACCGCAATTTCTTAATTGTTTGGGAATTATTATTATTTTTTTTTTTTTCCCTACAGGTGAAATGAGGATAGATTTATCATTTTTTATTACAGTACTATGGTTCCTTGATGTTGTCGTTGCCCAGTTTGACCCTTTCCTATACAGACGTGAGTATAACATGCACAGCGATTACCATATTGTCTTCTATAGGCTAAATCACTAAATATTGTAAATTAATCATTCAGTATACATAACTTAAAACCTAGAACTAAATGCAATGAGAAAATATATGATATCGAAATAGTTTACATACAAATATATGTAAAATAGTTATAAAGGGTTATATTTGTGATCAAGCAAGTTCATCATATATATAACTGTGAAAGAGGATATTTAAAGAAACAGATGACAAAGAAACAACTTCAATACTTTATTCTGTTAATAAGTTATTAAAGTTTAAGTTCTGTCTCAAACGAGTGACGACTGAATGACTCATGTGGAAAGTCTACTGTAGACATTCATCAAAAGTCTTTATGTATATTCAGTGTATGTTTTTCCTGAGAATTTGTAGCTTAAAAACCATTAGACATGTCAGGAAAGTAGGAAAAAGAATTATAATAAAGAATTTATTATTTACCACTTGAAGAAATTGTGAAGAATTTTTTCTCTCCAATTAGTACAAAAAACTTAAATTAATGTTCTTGATGATAAACAGATAATGAAACTAATCCTGTTTGAAAGAAAAATAAAACATTCGCGGTTTTTTAAAACTTGATTTTCGTTGATTTTTGTAGCCAATGACCCTTGTCGGAGACGATGTGATAGGTTCTTTGAACCGGTATGTGGTCACGATGGACAGGCATACCAAACTTACTACAGCCTTTGTGTTCTTCTGTATTACAAATGCAAACAACATACAGACCTTGAGCTTTCTTATCTCGGCAGATGCGTTGTAAGACCAGTGCGTAAGTACATTTTCACTTAAATATCTTTAACTGTTTTAAGCATTTTATTTACGAGAATTGATGTACAGTTTTGTATCACATGTGCCGAATAAAATAAGCAAATTTCCTGAATGCATCAGGATGTTCCACATGCAAGAAGTTGCCTTTATGGCACCAAACTGACCCGAACATTCAGGAACGAAGACAGTGGTGCGACTAGAGTCCTTGAGGCCCGCTTAGGGGGACTTCGGCGCTCTGGTCCCAAATACTGCCAAAAGAGATATATCACAGTGCGCTGGTTCCTCAAATCTTGATTTTTGCTATATGGTTTATTTTACTCACTATTTCCACCGTATAATTAGTCCGATAGTTGTAGCCAAAAATTGGGCTCAATCCGAAAAAATGGTAGATTTTGGTATTATTAGAAGTGGAATTTATTTTTAGAATCTCTCTCTATCTCTAGGTGCCGAGTCTGGAACATATATTGGCGATCATGGCCATCCAGTCACTTCTGTTTAGAACTAAGCGTATAAACTTATTGTTACTTAGGCTGTTTTGGTTGCCCAGTTGTTTAAGCTTGGACATATTTGACTCGCTGCCTTCCTCTGCTTCTTTTGCCCTGAATTTTCCCACATACAGACATACTGCAATCTGTTCCAACCCACCCTCCCGATAAACATGCCCAAAAAATTATATCTGTCTCCTTCTGATGGCATTGAGTAGGGACCTGTCCATGCCTGAATCTATCAGGACATCATCATTTGTTTTCCTTTCTGTCCAAGATATTTTCAACATTCTCCTAATGAACCACATTTCTGCTGCTTTTAATCTTTTCTTGATGTCACTGGTAATTGTCCAGCATTCACAGCCATAGAGAAGAGTAGACCATACATATGCCTTCAAGACACTCTTGTACTCATTTTTAGAAAAACATATCCAAAATCCACAAAATTATATTTTGGGAAAAACTCTCAGATAGGAAGGGGGAGGGGGTGGGAGGGGCATAGTTCCGAACCCCTCCTCCTCTTTCTCCGCCCATGCCGCACCGAAGGCGACCTACTATGAGGTGATCCGAAATGTTTACCAAACCCAACTTTTGTGACAAAATTGGTTGCGACAAAAGTGTTTACCTAGAAATTTGTGACAAAAATGGGCGTTGTTTGCGACAAAAGTGGTAAGCTCGTTTGTGACAAAAGTGGGCGATGTTGTGACAAAAGTGGTGATCTGCAAATTGTGGCAAAAGTGGTAACATCGTTTGCAACAAAAGTGGTTGACGTTGTGACAAAATTGGTGACCTATGGTAGTTGTGACAAAGTGGGCGTTGTGACAAAAGTGGTTGCTACACACGTCTATGCAACTCATGCATATGGACACTGTTGTTCCTGGTTCATTTCAACGACATCTCCATTTTAATTGAAATTATGGTTGATATCTACATAAGTCTAGAACTTGACTGTGAGAAAATAACGTCTTTGAATTATGTATCAAACCTCATGCACAACAGAACAAAACTTAGTCAGAATTGATGGTGTGCGAGCTTCCTCTTTTGAAAATTCAAAAGCTGCCATAACACCACTTAATACTGTTTATTGTATATATGAAAAATCTTCATTTTATTACACTAGGTTGAATTACTATAACAGAAGCTCGAACTTTACAGAACATTAAATAAAATTTCCATCCACTTTTAGGCCCTCAAAATGATTAAAATTGCAGAACATCTCCACTGGACCCCACCGGGGCTTTGACCTGGACCCCACCATCAGCCCCTGGACCCCACGCCGATTATCTCGCGCTTCGCAAGTGGTAAAAAGAGTAAAGTAGGACGCCATAATTTTATGATTCGACGCCTTTTATATTCTCTGGTGACGCCTATGAATTGAAAAATTGTTTAGGAGTGCACGTGGGGCATGCATGCATTGAATATACCCTCATACGAAGAAGTAAACATGCTGACATATCTAAGAGAGAGAGTTGAACACATTACAATGATTGAATATACCGCTCAATACGAAGACGAGAACACAGTAAACATGCTGACAACCAAGTATCCACGGCCTATAACCAGTTGGAATTTTTTCTATCTAAATAGAATTTTCTTTTTTATTGTTTCTTAGCCAGAATAAGATGTCCAATAAATTGCCCTGAATTGTATTATCCGGTGTGTGGCAGTGATGACGCCACTTATGCGAACGATTGCGAGTTAAACAAAGCAAAGTGTGAGAAAAATGACAGGTTTCTCACCAAAGTATCGGACGGCTTTTGCCCTCCCGGTGGTAAGTAAATATTTCTGTTTGAATATATATCTTTAATTAATCTATTTGTCCTAATGATAAATCGCATTATTATGATCAACAATGTTTGTGAATTTCTGCATAATGGCAATGCTAGCATCTTAGGTATAGGATTGATGCCATTATTTTCTCCGTTCATGGTGCTTCGTTTGTGCCAAAAACCCTAAATTAAATTGTGCCAAAGGCTCTAAATTAAATTGTGCCAAAGGCCCTGAATTCAATTGTGCAAAAAGCCCTGAATTCAGTTGTGTCAAAGGCCCTAAATTAAATTGTGCCAAAGGTTCTGAATTAAAGGAAGCTTAGTCATCACATAAAAAAGCCCAAACTAAGACCATCTAACACCAAAAATTAAAAATCAAAATAAAAGACGCCCAGAGTTAGTAAAGAACTTATTACTGTTGACTTTGAAATTGTAACAGAATTGGAACTAAACCCACTCAGGCAAACCATTCCACTCATTAACAACTCTTTGCGAAAAGCTAAAACGCCGAATATCTATCCGTGAGAACTCTTTGGTCAACTTCAAACTGTGACCATGTGTCACATGAGGATTAGTTGAAACATGCAAGAAATAACAGGAAGTCAAAGCATCACTACCAGACAGGAATTTAAAAACCTGAATCATATCGCCACGTACTCTTCTCAACTCAAGCGTGGTCAAATCAAGAATTCACAACCTAGATTCATAAGAGAGATTCTTACTTCGGGAATAAGTCTAGTGGCTCTTCGCTGAACCTGCTCCAAAATGAACTTATCCTTCTCATAAAAGGGACCACAAGCCTGAATAGCGTTCTCAAGTTGAGGCCTGACTAACTGCTTATGCAAATTAATGCAAATTAAGAACAACCTCTCTACCAAGAAATATATATATATATGTATATATATATATATATATATATATATATATATATATATATATATATATATATATATATATATATATATATATATATATATATATATATATATATATATATATATATATATATATATATATATATATATTTATATATATATATATATATATAAACAAATATATATATATATATATATATATATATATATATATATATATATAATATAATATATATATATATATATATATATATATATATATAGCTATATATTAATCAAACGAAGCATCCTATTTGCCCTTGCAGCTGCTAAAGCACACTGTTTAGAAAGCTTCAGATTGCTAGTAATGACAACACCTAGACCCCTTTCTTGATCAACACAACCAAGATTTGAACCATTCATGCAGTAATCAAAAGCCAAATTGCTCTGACTAAAATGAATAACTTCGCATTTAACAACATTGAATGATATTTGCCACGTTTGAGACCAATAAACTAACTTATACAGATCGCTTTGCAACAGTGAATAATCCTTAGCATCGTCAACAATTCTGTAGAGCTTATAGTGTCATCAGCAAATTTACAAATCCTGGAGCCAAGAAATACATCAATATCATTAATAAAGATTAAGAAAAGAAGCGGACCCAATACAGAACTCTGGAGAACACCACTTGTAGCCTTCTTCCATGAAGGTACTTCACCATTAACAATAACTCTTTGTGACCTGTCAACTAACCAAGAATTTACTAAACTGGCATACTTTCCCTCCACACCAAGCGCTCTTGTTTTCATCATGAACCTGCCTAACGGAACCTTATCAAATGCTTTGGGGAAATCTAAATAGATAACATTCACATTATGACCAGAATCAACTACTTTAGTAAGATCATCAAGAAACTCTAATAAATTAGAAACACATGACCTCGTTGGTAAAAACCCATGCTGGGACAAATTAAACAAACCATTGACCAGTAAATGATTTAGTACAACATCCTTTACAATGGACTCCATGACCTTGCACACAACACTAGTAAGACTCATTGGCCTCTATAGTAACAAAGCAAACTGTGGTCACCTTTTTTAAAAATAGGAGTGACATTAGCCTGTTAGCAATTCTCCAATCACTAGGAACATCACTAACATCAAAGTACTTTGAAAAGATAATACTCAGGGGAACAGAAAGAACACCAGAACACTCACGTATACTAAGACAGCAGGATGTATACCATCTGGACCGGCAGACCGGGTGCTTTAGTTGAATTCAAATCCTTCAACTTCTTAGACACAACATCAAGTGAAAAATCAACATTCCTTATAGATACTGGAGAGTGCACACTAAGATAATCCACAATATCATCAGCAGGGACTTCTTAGTAAAAGCAGACACAAAGTACTCATTCAAAAGCTCAGCCACATCTTTACCACGATTGATATTAACACCATCATTACCCTGAAGAGTGACCAACAACCTACTTGTTTTTATTTTCTTTGATCGAAAACGACTAAGGTTTCATCTTAACCTCTTTAGGCAAACGTTTTTCAAAAAGCACTTTAGTATCTCTTATGAAACCCTTTGTGAACTTTTCATGATCCTTATACCTAACATAGCAAGCTTCGCAGGACACCCACTCGTTTATAACCACTTTTTTTCTTCTTTTTCGAACAGCCCGCAAAACCTCCCGAGACATAACCACACAGGCCGATTACGCTTACAGACTTTCTTTAATGGGACAAACCTAATTACACCCTCCAAAACTTTAGTTCGAAAAACATTCCATGCTTTAGAAGGATCTAAGTCACAGAGCAAAGAACTCTATGACAAATTATTCTGAAGTGTAGCAAAGTCAGCATTCTTAAATCAAACACCAGTTTATTAGCTGGAGAAGCCTTTGTGAAACAATACAGATCAAAACTAATGAGGTCATGATCACTACACCCTACCTTACCGCCCTCTGCTGCATCATTTCATACAAAATGTTTAAAACACTCAATTTGATTGACGAGAATCAAATCTTTAGAAATATTTCACTCAATTTTCATCACCTTTTACGACTGGAAAGACTGGCTTATTGTTTCTTTTGATTAATGAATGATGACTACCAAGAATGACGTCTATAATTGTAACACATTTTTTAAGTAGCACAAAATTAACCTTTTCAGATTTCCAGATAGGCCACACCCACCATAGCAACGCGGTAACTATATGGGACAAACAAACCTCAAATCCACAATCGTACATTACCAATGCGTTGGCATTTAGATATTAGAGAGGCCTGCTGCAAACTTTTATTCATTTATAGCACTTCTCCGGTTTACAAAATTCAGTTGCTAACTGTTCTGTAACAACAATCAGATTTACAAAGCCCGCAGCGGGCACGTAAGCGCAATTTTTGTTCACCATTTTGCCGTCACTCAGTCTGTGTGTGCAGAAATTAGCTTTGTACAGTAAGTTGCATTGACTACATAAGCGCGCCGTTAGCCAGATATACTGTACCAGTACCGCAGAGGATGTCCCCCCACACACACTTAGTTATGCAGATTTTGTTGCTAGGCAAATTCGTGCGGTGATTGCTTAAATCATTGTCAATCATTACCCAGACAGGTTAATTGTGAAGTGCCTTTTGTTTAAGGAGTCACAAAACCCGAAATTCGGCTTTGAAAAAAAGAAAGAAAAAAAAGACTAAATATCTTATAAAAGTGATAAAAAGTGGGCGAGAAATTGTTTTGCTCTTTTTGACACTTTTTACAGCTTTAGACCCAAATATATCCTATAATATTTTGCCCAATTTTATTCAATTTTCAGGATAAATTTCTTCCCTACCCGCTGGTAACCCACATACTTATTTTAGTTGATTATTCGAAATTAAAATTGAAATTTCTTCTTTTTATTAATTGAATTTTTGAACTTCCAGTATCCTGATTTTAAGGTAGCTGACGGGGCAGGTTTGTCTAAGTCTCAAGAAAATTCGAAGACACTTTTCGAGCACGTTATGGTCCTGAAAACCTTTGATACCAAATTGTTCAAATTAATCATAATTATTTCTTATGAATATGTAAGTATTTTTTCACAACATGAGTATCAAAAATTAGACGCGTGTTATATCAACAGTATATTGTAACATGAGCAGATGAGAAATTAAAATAATTTTCTTTTGATCAATTAATTTTTTGATCTTTGTGTTGACTTTCAGCCATTTTGGGGCATCAAACATAAGAAATCTTCAGAGCTTCAGGGTACTTCGTGCCCTGGACCCCTATACCAAGGTTTCGCACACCTCACCACCTAAAGAACGCTATCAAGGGAATGGAAGGACGTGGCTCGAACAATTTTGTGGGAGGGGGAGGGCTGTTTGGGTTCGCATACAAGACTTCCCCATCCCTAGTCTTCATAATATTGGTACCGACTGGTTAGCTCGATTGGTAGAGCACCTCCAATCGGAAGGTCGTGGGTTCAATCCCCGGTCGGCAGTTGAGTCATACCAAAGACATAAAAAAAGCTCTCTCGCTTAGTGCTCAGCATGAAGGGATCGGAGCAAGGTATTCAGGCTTGTGCGCCCCTTGTGGTAGCCGCTTTGTTCTACTCTAACGCTTTGAGCATGCAACAGCACAGTGGGCACAAATATAAAACATTTCTAGTTCCGACTCATTATTTTCAGTTTTCCTACAATGTTTGGTAGACCTATCATCAGGGAAAACTGATGAAAACCCCTCAGTTATGATTGGTTCTGGGGTAGGCCCTGTAACATTATTTACCGCCATTTATCGTATAAAAATACTAGGCTAGAAATAATGATACAAAGATAATAATTTATTTTGAGTATTTGCATCATCATGACCAGTGCATTAAATTTTGGTAATGCACTACCTTAATTATTTGGTTTATTCCATTTTTACAATAGCTAGGTGAATTTCTTAATAAAGTGGAAAAATATTTTAAAACCTTCTTTGAAACTCGATTTTTATTCTTTTTATTTTACAATCTAACACTGAATTTTATTTTAAAAAAGATTAATGTTTTGGCATCGCCGGTGTTTGTACACGCATTTAATGCACTATTCAAACGACTTAGGACTCAAGTCTTATGTCAGGCCATTCCACTCGAGCCAAAGTCCTTTGCCCAGTGCAATAAATGCCTTAACATTAATATTTAAATTTAAACTTATATAACCCATCGATTCAAAAATATTGAAATATTGTCTTCCCTAAATCACCTTTTCGAGCTTCCTTAGGTACTAGGAAAGCCACATCAGATTCACAAATTCCGATCTAAACCTTCGCGTACGTCACTCGCTGCAATGTGTCTTCATGTCATGCATGATAAGACAATACACCGACAAGCATCATGAAGCTTTTGGTTAATAGCTCCACCTTAAAACTCATATGAGTTGAGGTTGATTCACCCACCATGCAGCCATATCAAGAAGCAGTCATCGTACACATTTAATGTATTCTTCTTTGTATGTGGTGTGCTAACAATGCTACTTTGTCCTTGTACACTTTATAGGAAAATTACAACGGTGCAATGTAAGATTTAAGACAAAATACAGACCTGTCTGCGGACATGATGGGCGAACTTATCTCAACAGAGGGGTGATGCAAGTACAAGCTTGCTTGAAAAACAACCCGATATTGAGCCAAGAAGAAGACAGCTGGGAATGTGAATTCGATGGTAAGTCTATGATCTGATTCTGATGATCTGCTTTGCTTCTATACTACCATACGTGGTGTTACATCACGGATGCATATATCTGTGGTCACACAAATCGCAATCAGTGTCAAAATTTCGTATGAAAATGTCGGGTTTACCCAGGGGTGTAAGGGCTACTCAGGTGTTCAAAAACATTGGGGGAAATTTGAAGCTATTCTGAAAGCCATGTTAGACTTTTGCTTGCAACTCCTATCAAATTTATTGAGATAACTAATTAATAAATTACTGCCAAGTGCCAACATATTTTGCAAAGGGTATTTTCACGCAAACCCAAGTTTCTGATTTGTTCATAATTAAATGTAACTTGATTTTACTAAAAAAGAATGAGATTTGATTATTAATGCACATGAGAGTCCTCAAAGTGTGTCCACAAATTTGCACCTATTTTCTCGGCAAAAGAAAATGAATGTAGTCAGATAGTAGCATGTGTGTAGCTGCGTGGTCAGGTTAAATAAGTGTGTGGGTGTGAATGTGGAAGGGGGTGCGTGTTTTATCATGCATAGGAAGGGTGACCTCTCAGGGGGAAAAGAACAATACAATCCGATTACAAGTGGGAAAATATACACTGGTAAATCAAGTTTCCATGATTCCCTTCAATTTTCTGGAAACCTTTATTTTCGGGAAATGATCTTCAATTTTCTAGAAATTTGAAAATATTGCCAATAAATGTGCCATTAATATTTCCCCGATTTAACTTTCCAACCAGGCAGAAAGCATGTAACCGGGCTGGTGAAATACCCCCTCCCACCATAGGAAAACTTTTCCCAAGTCGCGTAGCCAGCATTAAAATAGTCAATTGGTCCTATACCTCTTCCCAAGATAAAGTGTTCAAATTTACCACACTTATCGAGGACAATTTTGATTTTGAAAACCAAAAAATATATAAACAACAACAAATATTCCAATTTGGTACCCCCCCCTTCCCATTCATACAAAAAGAAGGAAGTAAAATTTGCATATATTTTTGTATTCAATCACGTCATATGCATTTACATTATCACGTACAATTTACATGGCAGGTTTAAAGAAGCACTAGACCGAAAAGTGAGTGCGTGTTTTTAGGGGTAAAAAAAAATTAAAACATTGAATGCTTTTCTAGCACGTAACGGTATATAGCAATTTTCTGGTTAACATGAACATTTAAGTCCCCTTTGCCCTTACGTCGTCTGTGTGGTATGGAGGAAAGAAGTATTAATCTGTTGTGGATAATATTATCTGTGAAATTCACAAAAAACGAGCGCCCTCACTTTCGGTGGAGGGCTCCTTAAGCAATAACATGTCAATCATACAGAATTCGGGGAGAATCAGAAAAGACTTTCAGTAGCTATGTGAAAACAACCAATGATCTCGTGCATACAATGAACTCATTGTTGCTGGAAACGTTTTAAAAGTGGGGAGGCCAAACTGAATTTGTTTGTAGTACTGCACTGCTTCTTCATCTCATTAACCCGAAATTTATGTTGTCATTTCTGCAATCGACGAAAAAGTGTGTGTGTGGGGCTGGGGAACAACTGGACATTTTCAAAAGTTGGTATATGGTCCCTTGGACCCCTGTTTCCAGCGCCACTATATGACCTTCATGTAATTCAATCACATGATCTCTATCATCTCTTCTCACCATGTCTCCCAAAAATTATTTCTTTTCGTTTCTAAAAGAATCCAAAAAAGGACCATTGTTTTTAGAAAAGCAGTGGGAGGAAGTAAACAACATCGATTGTCTCTTCATGTTTCACTTTTTCTCAAACAGGAAACAGAGGCAAGAAGAAATGTCGAAAGGAATTTAGCTGTGACATGAATTACCGACCTCGCTGCGGGGAAGACGGTCAAACGTATTACAATTTGTGTTTTTTTAACATGTTCATGTGTTTGAGACGAACAACGGACCGCCGAAGCTACCCGGGTGAATGCAAAGAAGGGGGAGGTAAATATATTTATGATGTTAATAAGATCCTAAATGAGATGCAAATCCTAAGGGGAAATAGTGACCTAGAACGGACATAATGATTAAAGAAATTGAAGCCCTATTTAATCATCCCATTTCCCAACGAACGTTAATTGTGTTGTAAATCATAATGACAATAAAAACTAACAGACTTTTCTTTCACTTCCAAGAATAATATCAGATGATTTCAAAGTATGGTCAGTTCTATTCGTCATAATATGTAGTTGAGTGGAAAATTTTGGTAGAATCTTACAATCCATTTTTATATCGACTAAATACATCATTAAATATTTCTAAAATATGGTTTACATTTTTTTGGCGGCCATCTTGGCAGCCATTTTGAAATTTGATATCCGAAAATCATATTTTACTTAATACTTTTTATTTCTGTTCCATATTACTGCTTTTTATTACTGGTTTTTTGTTTTTCTGCCGAATTAAAAATGGCTGCCACATAAGTAGGAGTTTTTGGTGTATATCTTGGTGTTTGATATTACTTTGTAATAGTCTGTTTTTCGTTCAATGTCAAGTCTGTTATATCAAATGAATATAAATACATAATTCAAGATAGCTGCCACATTAAGAATGGGTGCCAAATTAAAAATGGCTGCCAAATTAAAAAGTCGCATTTTACCATTGGTGTATATCTTGGTGTGACATACAGTGCTATTGGAGTGGGCCAAGCACAAGAACATTTTAACCAAGTTCACAAAGGTGATGGAGGTGTATGTGGAATCACCAAATGACAGACAGTAAAGTAATCCGTCAAGAGACGTATATTCATGACCTCAAGAAAGCCCTTTCAAACTCCAATCCATTTACAGTTGCTGAGTATGAGGATGAAACTGAACTGAAGTTGTTCAATCTGACGACGATACTAATACTTTATATCAGCATAACAGTAAGCATACCTGCAACAAGAGTCTCGAGGAGGAAAGGCTAATAGATTAATTGTTGAAGAATGGATTTGTGGAAAGAAAAATATGTGGAAGAAAATGACCAAGGTAAAATGTTTTGGGTGAAGTACTACCTGTAAACCATTAAAGACTAACTAAGCTTTGGAATATGCCAATCTGCAAGCATCCAACTCACTCATGTAATGTCTTTTGGTAACAGCCAGGTTCTAAGAAAACTTAACATAACAGATGTACTTGGAAAATACGGGTTACCGACCACCAATCAGCAGTTATTGACAGGTGACGGCAGACTGCCCCATGTCAAGACAAAGCACAATGAAAGCACCAGTTAAGAGCATTTAGTGACATTAAGAAGACCAGCATCCAATCCAGTAGCTGGGAGCATAAACACACAGATTCCTGACCAGACTGCACCCAATCCAATAGCTGGGAGCATACATGCACAGATTGCTGACCAGACTGCACCCAATCCAGTAGCTGGGAGCATAAATGCACAGATTCCTGACCATACTGCACCCAATCCAATAGATGGCAGCAAAAATGCACAGATTGCTGACCAGACTGCACCCAATCCAATTGACGGGAGCAAAAATGCACAGATTGCTGACCAGACTGCACCCAATCCAATAGATGGGAGCAAAAATGCACAGATTGCTGACCAGACTGCACCCAATCCAGTAGCTGTGAGCAAAAATGCACAGATTGCTGACCAGACTGCACCCAATCCAGTAGCTGGGAGCAAAAATGCACAGATTGCTGACCAGACTGCACCCAATCCAGTAGCTGGGAGCATAAATGCACAGATTCCTGACCAGACTGCACCCAATCCAGTAGCTGGGAGCACAAATGCACAGATTCCTGACCAGACTGCACCCAATCCAGTAGCTGGGAGCATAAATGCACAGATTGCTGACCGGACTGCATCTAATTCAGTAGCTGGGAGCATAAATGCACAGATTGCTGACCAGACTGCACCCAATCCAATAGATGGGAGCAAAAATGCACAGATTGCTGACCAGACTGCACCCAATCCAGTAGCTGTGAGCAAAAATGCACAGATTGCTGACCAGACTGCACCCAATCCAGTAGCTGGGAGCACAAATGCACAGATTCCTGACCAGACTGCACCCAATCCAATAGCTGGGAGCATAAATGCACAGATTGCTGACCAGACTGCATCTAATTCAGTAGCTGGGAGCATAAATGCACAGATTGCTGACCAGACTGCACCCAATCCAGTAGCTGGGAGCATAAATGCACAGATTTCTGACCAGACTGCACCCAATCCAGTAGCTGGGAGCATAAATGCACCGTGACAGATTGCTGACCAGACTGCACCCAATCCAGTAGCTGGAAGCATAAATGCACAGATTGCTGACCAGACTGCATCTAATTCAGTAGCTGGGAGCATAAATGCACATATTGCTGACCAGACTGCACCCAATCCATTAGCTGGGAGCATACATGCACAGATTGCTGACCAGACTGCACCCAATCCAGTAGCTGGGAGCAAAAATGCACAGATTGCTGACCAGACTGCACCCAATCCAGTAGCTGGAAGCACAAGTGCACAGATTGCTGACCAGACTGCACCCAATCCAGTAGCTGGGAGCACAAATGCACAGATTCCTGACCAGACTGCACCCAATCCAATAGCTGGGAGCATAAATGCACAGATTGCTGACCAGACTGCATCTAATTCAGTAGCTGGGAGCATAAATGCACAGATTGCTGACCAGACTGCACCCAATCCAATAGATGGGAGCAAAAATGCACAGATTGCTGAGCAGACTGCACCCAATCCAGTAGCTGTGAGCAAAAATGCACAGATTGCTGACCAGACTGCATTCAATCCAGTAGCTGGGAGCATAAATGCACAGATTGCTGACCAGACTGCACCCAATACAGTAGCTGGGAGCATAAATGCACAGATTGCTGACCAGACTGCACCCAATCCAGTAGCTGTGAGCAAAAATGCACAGATTGCTGACCAGACTGCATTCAATCCAGTAGCTGGGAGCATAAATGCACAGATTGCTGACCAGACTGCACCTAATACAGTAGCTGGGAGCATAAATGCACAGATTGCTGACCAGACTGCACCCAATCCAGTATCTGGGAGCATAAATGCACATAATTCTGACCAGACTGCACCCAATCCAATAGCTGGGAGCATAAATGCACATAATTCTGACCAGACTGCACCCAATCTAGTAGCTGGGAGCATAAATGCACAGATTGCCGACCAGACTGCACCCAATCCAGTAGCTGGGAGCATAAATGCACAGATTTCTGACCAGACTGCACCCAATCCAGTAGCTGGGAGCATAAATGCACAGATTGCTGACCAGACTGCACCCAATCCAGTAGCTGGGAGCATAAATGCACAGATTCCTGACCAGACTGCACCCAATCCAATATCTGGGAGCATAAATGCACATAATTCTGACCAGACTGCACCCAATCCAGTAGCTGGGAGCATAAATGCACAGATTGCCGACCAGACTGCACCCAATTCAATAGCTGAGAGCATAAAGGCACAGATTCCTGACCAGACTGAACCCAATCCAGTAGCTGGGAGCATAAACACACAGATTACTGATTAGATTGCACCCAATCCAGTCAGTGGGAGCATAAATGCACAGATTTCCGACCAGACTGTACCCAATCCAGTAGCTGGGAGCATAAATGCACAGGTTGCCGACCAGACTGTACTCCTCCATTCAGTGGGAGCATACATGGACAGATTCCTAACCAGACTGCTTCCAATCCAGTAGCTGGAACACATAAGCACAGACAATCCTGACCATACATGTATTTTGTTTGATGCAAAGGCAGTTGTCCAGGAGCAATTGTTTTTTTAATCGGTTATCAAAAAGTGTAATGACCCGGCCAAGCAATTTGTGCAAGCAGTAGATAGGAAGTCACAAAGATACAAGCAGCATATATGTTGTATTTGATGACTACAATTTTCAGTCTTCCCTTAAGGATGCAACCAGGAAACTACGCACTAAAGGAAAATCAAACAGCAGCTTGGTTATAAAGTCGAGGATGCAACTCCCACAAACCTGATAAAGGACTTTGTCAATTTCCTCAGCAGTACCAAGACGAAGGACCAGTTAACACTATACCTTTCACAAAAGGTGACAGAGCATTCAAATTCACCAGTTACTACAGTATCACATTGAAGTGTCCTTTGAAATAAAAAACCCAACAGATTATATTGATTTTCAGAGCACCCAAGAAGAAGCAGGTATACTTCTTTTACGCTATGCTACCGCGGCTCAAAAGTCCATATTTATTGCTCAGATACGGATGTGATGGTTCTAGCTGTGTCTACCCAGTCGTATTCTGGTATGTAGGTTTAGAAGCAGCGTTCATTATGGGAACTGGTGAAAAGCTCCACTTTCTAAGACTGCAGCCTACTAAGAGGGCTACATACTATGAGTGGCTGCGACACCACCAGTCACATTCATGATAAAAGGCAAAAAGCATGGTGGAATGCATTTCTTACTGCAAGGTGCCAATGTTTCAGTGCACTCTTTCTGTGCATTAGGTATTGACGATGATGAACCCAGTGAAATGGTACTTACATGATGCGAGGAACTTGTTTGTCTGTATTATACAAACAAGTCCACACACACACACACACACACACAGGCAAAGGAGACACAGTGGCCTCACTGTCCTGAAAGCTAATCAGTGTACTGAAAAACTACCAACACAAAAATGCCATTCAACAGAAAAGAAGAGCACTTCTGCGATGTAGAATGTGGCAGCAGGTTCTAGTTGCTAGACCACGAAAACTTGAAGCCACTGCATCACGTGAACCATATGATGAGCTGATACTAGTTCTCTTGTGACTTCTTCCAGCACCAGAATCATTAGTGCGTTTAATCAAGTGTGGCTGTAATGAAGGTCAATGTCGTGGACGCTGCACATGTATACAGAACAATGTCGATTGCACTGAAGAATTCTGCAATGTCTTAAATCAACTCTGAAAATTGTACATACATTACACTGGTAACACATTACTCACAACTTGAATTCTGAGTCGTGTTTGTTCTTGTCTACTTAGACAATACCTCAGTAGTGTTTCAGAGTATGTGGTGATTTCAGATACGTCTCCATCACCTTTGTGAACTTTGTTGACATGTTCGTGTGTTTGGTCCACTCCAATAGCAGTAAATGCTATTAAGTTGGTTTTTAGTAAAGTTAGCCTGCACAAAGGCATCCCATACCTCAGGGTTGTTAAGTTACAGCTGTCACACCAAAAAATACAACAATGGTAAAATGCTACTAAGATGGCAGCCATTTTTAATTTGGCAGCCATTTTTAATTCAGCAGCTATTTTTAATGTGGCAGCCATCTTGAATGTGGCAGCCATCTTGAATTATGTATTTGTAGCCATTTAATATAACATTGGCATTGAACGAAAAAATACGGATTATATTACAATGTAATATGGAACACCAAGATATACACCCAAAATGTTACTTTTGTGGCAGCTATTTTAAATTTGGCAGCCATTTTGAATTCGACAGCTTTTTTTAATGTGGCAACCATCTTGAATTATGTTTTAAAATCCATGTGATATAATATAATTGACTTTGAACGAAAAACAGATTAATATGGAACAGAAATGTGAAATATTGAGTAAAATATGATTTTCGGATATCAAATTTCAAAATGGCCGCCAATCTACCAAGATGGCCGCCAAAAAATGTAAAACTTATTTTTATGATTTTTTTTTATAATGCACTAACTCGAAGAAATATGGTTTGCAAGATTCTACCAAAATATTCCACTCGACCTCTTTTTATGACACAAGGGTATACACTATAAACAATGACAAAATTTTCATACAAACTTTTATCACCCCACGGAATGTCACATAAGGTTTTGAATTGTATCCAACATTGATAAGAGAAATTCAGGGGTATCTCTTTTTATCCCGTTTCCAACAAAGTTGGTGAAGATGGGATATATTATCTTTATTGTTCGTATGTCCGTCTGACCATATCTTTTATCCGTCCAACCGCATGCATTGTTCAGCTACTACTACTAAAAAAAAAAAAAAAAAATATGTCTAGGTGTTCCAATTATTTTTGTCGCTCGTTTGAAAAGAAATTATAAAGGAGACTCTTGCCTCCAAAGAACTTGCATCAAATGCATTTCTGACATGAATAGCAATTCAACTTATCGTTCTCGCATGAAAGAAATGCCAAACAATAGAATATAATGCCTCAATAGAATTTATAAGTAAGTGTCTAAGGGATGAATAGAAATATAAACAATAAGTCTCCAAATTCCGAATTGTATTGTGAATTGGTAGATAGGTCAGCACTATCTGATTTATAAGGAAAAATATCGTCAAGTTGAGCATATTTTTATAAAAAGTTTTAGCTTTTAGTTGAGGCTTAATATTGGGAGTTGTGGTGCAATGGAGTGAGAAATATGAACAATGTCTCTAAAGAAATCTGCAATGAATTTTCATTCTGATTTGGTAGATAGATTAGCCCTGTCAGGTTTATAAGGGAAATTATAAGGTAGAGCATGTATTAATAGGGAGTTTCAGATTTAAGTTAATGGTTAACATTGGGATTTGTTGTGCAATGGAGTGAGTGGTGGTAATGGTAAAGGTTGGACTGATGATTTGGTTAAGAGTATATTTGGTAGATAAATGGGTGGTAAAAGTTGGGTAGGAGTGGATATAGGGGTGGTAGGTGAATGGAGGATGGGAGGTAAATGGGGAATAGTAGGTGAATAGAGGATGGCAGGTGAACGGAGGATGGTAGGTGCATGAGAGATGGTAGGTGAATGGGGAATGGTAAAGGAATGAGAGATGGTAGGTGAATGGAAGATGGTAGGTGAATGGGTGTTTAGTAGGTGAATGGGTGTTTAGTAGGTGAATGGGGTGGTAGGTGAATGAGAAGGGTAGGTGAATGGAGGGTGGTAGGTGAATGGGAGATAGTAGGTGAATGTGGTATGATTGTTGAATGGGGGTATGTTAGGTAAATGGGGGTATGGTAGGTGAATGGGGATGGTAAGTGAATGGGGATGGTAAGTGAATGGGGATGGTAAGTGAATGGGGATGGTAAGTGAATGGGGATGGTAAGTGAATGGGGAGTGGTAAAGGAATGAGAGATGGTAGGTGAATGGAAGATGGTAGGCGAATGGGTGTTTAGTAGGTGAATGGGGTGGTAGGTGAATGAGAAGGGTAGGTGAATGGAGGGTGGTAGGTGAATGGGAGATAGTAGGTGAATGGGGGTGGTGGGTGAATGTGGTATGATTGTTGAATGGGGGTATGTTTGGTGAATGGGGGTATGGTAGGTTAATGGGGGATGGTAAGTGAATGGGGGATGGTAAGTGAATGGGGGATGGTAAGTGAATGGGGGATGGTAAGTGAATGGGGAGTGGCAGGTGAATGGGGAGTGGCAGGTGAATGGGGAGTGGCAGGTGAATAGGGAGTGGTATGTGAGTGGGGAATGTTAGGTTCATAGAGGTAGTAGAAAGAATGTTTGGTAGAGGATAGCATAATGATCAGTAGAAGTAGTAATTTGGATTATGGTTGGATGGTATGGGGAACAGGATATGATGGAATGCGGGACAGAGTGGAATGGCATGTGGGACAGGGTGACATGTCATATATGACAGGGTGAGATGGCATGTTGGACAGGTGGCATGGCATGTGGGACAAGGTGGATATGGGTCAGGATGACATGGCTTGGGAAATAGGGTGGGATGGCATTGGAACAGAGAGGGATTGTGTGTGAGACAGGGTGGCATAGTATATGGGGCATAGTTGGTGGCATGTGCCACAGGGAGGAATGTCATCTGGATTGCAGATGCGATGGCCTATAGGTCATGTAATGGAAAGACATGGATTTTATGTAGGATTTCCTACAGGTTGGAATGTTGGGTGGGATGGCATGTTGGACAGATGGTGAATGGTGTGTTATTAGCGGTGAGGGGGTTGTATCGTTTGCGATATCTGGTCAAAATATCAATACAAAGCATTTAGAATTTCCAGAAATTAGCATGAATTTATTTTCAATACTATACCTGGTATTGTTGAAAGATGCACTCTACTAATGAATTAATAAATGCTACTGACTCTGAACTCTTGACTATCAACTATTCTGTGAGATGCGTTTTAAAGAGAGTCGGTCGGTGACGTTCAGCTTCCTTCTTAAGAAGTTGATAGCCTTTACAAGAATCCGATCAAAATTAAATGGGTGCGAAATGTTCATGCGGAACAATGGTGTTTTATTGCGATTAAGGTGTCTTATTCTTGCGCCTGATTTTGATCAAGCTTGTTAAAATTCTTCTAAAGAAAAGAAAGTGATCTCATCTTGTGCTCAGCGCAGTGTAAGAAAACAAGCACCTCTGGGTATATGAACATATTTGTTACTTTCATCACGGACCATATTTTCCCCGTGAATACGCCACTGCTCTCATATACGGTTTATATAGTGGGTTATCTTGTATACTATTTACTGAATGATATCATTGATTAGAACATTGATTCCCATGAACGTTTCTTTTTTACATCTTTGATGTATGTGTGGTTAAATCGATCCTGTTGAGGGATCTCTGTGGGGTCAACCCAAATCGGGAATTTAGGGCTTCCTACCGCACCGCGCCCATTGGTGTAGCCTAGACTAGTGGTAAACAGGTAAAGAGATTTTAGTTTTTCGGTTGTCAGATTTAGGAATGTAAATTTTCCGATATTAATTAATCTTAATTTTAAATTGTGTGATTTTTTGTGACGATGCCGAAGTTAAGAGAAAGCAGTGAAGTCACACTGGCCTCTGTAGGCTTTCTTTTATATGTAAGTGACACTTTTTTTAAAAATCTGTGGTACAGGTGTATTTTACACGAAGTTACTTTCTGGTAAATGATTGCTTTTGAGTTTGGTGCTGATGTCACGAATATTGATCAGTTTCTACTGTAGCTAATTTCTGCAGCTAATTTATGTGATTATTTCAAAATGTGGTGCACAGATTCTGAATGGTCTATTGTTACGCTCTATCTTTTTTACGATTGTGCCCTGTATATTTGATCATATCTATAATACATAATATCACCTGTAGCAATTTCGGTCCTGCTATAACAACCAATTATAATTGTAGGCTAGTTGTTTATGTAGCTAGATATTATCTATCAGACGGTCATGACAATGCTTGACCAGAAATATCGTATGACTGACTAAGCAACATGTGTGTGCTATTTTGACTTAACTTTAAAAGAGAAAGATAGAAAGGGCTTTGTTATTAAAGGAAAGGTATCGCCGTGTTGGAACGCCACTTCCAGTTTTCAATTTTCTGTTTTGATTGCCAGAAATCTGCGATATTATCGATCACACATCCGCCTGACCGAATATAGTGGCCTACATGTGTTATAAAAACATCAACGATTTCTATGAAAACCGGAAGTGACGTGACAAGCACGGCGGCCTTCACTTCTGAATTTATTTATGAGACGATACCTTTCCTTTAATCTTTAAAGGATTAAGTTTAGTGGTCAGACATTTTTTTGTAGAAACAAAAAAGACAAACTGCGAAGAAACTATTTATTGCATTGTCGTATGATTAAATTGAGAACCCAATGATATAGTATTAAGTCGCAGGATATTGTAATAAAATACACAAAGATTTTTTTTTTTTTGGAATGTGACTTCACAACTGCTTACTTTTTTCCTCGGCGCTTATATAGCACAGAATCCCAAGGTTCTTTGCACTTTACAGAACAAAACAAAATTCCATACACAAATAATCCAGCAATAAGATAAAAACATGAAAATGAAAGATGAACACAAAGCAGCTACTATACATGCTGGAAGTATTTCTCAAAGAGAAAAGTCTTCAGGTGTTTTTGAACACATCAATGGAGGAACTGTTTCTGATTTTAAAGAGTAATGCATTCCATAGAGGTAGCCCGGCATGATATAAAACTTGGTGCCCTACTTTCTTTTTTGAAGGGAAAGTAGCAAGTGTGAGTTTGTCAATTGAGGATCTCAAATGGTAAATTGTGAATATGTCCTGAAGATGAAAAAGTGTAAGCTACTAGAGTTTGATTTCGGGTCATTTCTACATAAACCAGACAAAGTTAAACAGTGTATTGATCATTTTGCTCCTTTTATTGCCCTTTTTCATATACCTTAAACAAGCATGATCACTGCACTTACCGTTTAAAGGTGGTGATTGTTGATAGCCTACTATATTACAAGGGTGTTCATATGTAAAATATAACTTGGAAGACAACGCTGGACTTTGATCTATTATGGGGCATCGACACCTTAATGCAGACTGTCAGTGGTTTGGAATTTTGGCGTACATGTTCCAATGCTGCTGAATCTTGAATCTCAACTTTTCAAATTCTACCGAATTCTTGGTCCCGATTTTACTAGATCTTGTCCTAAAAGTATCAAATATTACGACGCTGCAATTTGAAGGAAACTTTAAAGTATCTTTCCATCAATAGATTCAGAGGTGAACGACGCCGTGCTCTGAGTAACGTCGCTTCCGGTTATCAATTTTTCTTGTTGATTGCGATAAATCCGTGATGTAGGCCCCTATTGATTACAAATGTAGGCCCCTGATGTTCGATCTAATATTAGCCACACTTCAAGGGCCCATAACCATTTTCGGTAGTTTAATTTACGTCCGACATTATTTTATTATAGTTAAATGATACTTTACACGACTTTCTTTCCTTCTGTCTTGCGTTTCATGTTTTTATCACAAAATAATAATAAAGCGTAAGTCTAAATTGATCGATATCCCGCTGGGAGAGCCCGCGTATTAATGTCGTATTTCGGTTTTCCGGCATGAAAAATAAAATAAAAAATATGTAAAAAATAAAAATTTAACCCCCGAATAATTTGTGTCCACTGAGAAATAATAAAAACTCCGTAGTTCGCGCAAACGGTATGTTACCAAGTCAACATTTATAACATACAATCCAGCATATATTAAAGTTGACTAAGATTGGAAAAAGTCTAGAAAAATGTAATGTCCTCTACGTTACGTCACCATTTTCTAATTTTTCTACTTCTTAAAACAAACTAACTCAGTTGTGCGCTATACACTCCTCGCTTTTCTGCAAGTCCAAAGTGTGGGATTGGGCTCAGCCAATCAGAATACGACACACCTAACTCATCAACATAAGCGTGCTCAACCTTATTTCAATCAGAGGTCGAGTTTAAATGATATAACCAGTTGTCCTGATTCTGAGAACTGGGCAAACGATAAACATCCCTTTGTTCGATAACCTAGTTCGCCTTGGCTTTGAAACAAGACTTTAATTTGATATTTACCGTGAGAATAAAGTATCTTCAATGACTTATACCTTTTTAATGGGGTATGAAACTCCAAATTTGCAGTGATTAGAAAGAATATGCTCTGCTACATACGGCATTATATGTATTATAAATCTGAGACACTAGGGCGACCAATATTGTTCACATTGATCTTGATTTATATTATAATTACAAGAACTCGTGTCATACTTTGTGCCAGTGTGACTATTTGTAATTCGAACTATTTCTACATGATCATTATGCCAAGTCTATTTCAATATAACCTTTCCTTTAATTTTAAAGGTGCACAAGTTTAAAGATTCCTTCACACCAGCTGACCAGTGACGTAGTGTGTGATTTTGGTCGCCTAGTGACATTTCGCCTTTAAAATGCACTGGCGTGGGTCCGAGAGGCCTGCCTAATGGGTCCTGGTGGGGTCTAGTTGAACCCCGTAAGTGAGCCATTTCGAGGACCTAAAATTTCAGCCTCTTGGAGAGGAAGTAAGGTGCTATAGAAATTTTGCGACCAAAATTCGGAAGAAAAATGCAGTAAAATCAGGAAATTTAGAACGAAAAGATCTAGAAGTAACTAACGTACGGCGGGTAGGAATAAGATAAGTTCTGAAATATCCACTTGGGCCCACCCTTAAAAGGGTCTATAGATCCCCTGGCCACAGCTCATTAGCGTGCTGGGAATTTTCATCGTTTGTATTTTCTTAAAACCAATAAAAGCCAAAATGTCTCTTCATAGCCACGACGGCCCTGATTTGATACGGGGAAAAGGCTTTCTGGAGTGAAGATTGTTTTGCGTCCCTGAACGAGAGTTTGACCTGTCATCTGTCATTTGTATTTGTCTCCTTAATATTATTTTTATTAATATGTAATATCAACTGAGAAAATGACGAAACTGAGCAAAGTCACATCTATACCCTCTGATTCAATACCCTTTAGCTACGCCCCTGTATGCTCATAACTTTTTTTCTGTGGACATTACTGCGCCGCTGTAAGGTAATCACTTTCCCAACGATATTGCTACTGAGCAATGCCATGAAGCCAAAGCCGAAATTTCTGATGTTATGCATCAAACCATGCACGTCAACTTAAAAAATGACACCCCCTTAAAAAAAAAAAAAAAGAGGAAAAAAAGAACACGTTTGCGGATGTTAAATTCACTATAGGCTCATTCAATTTTCCCATATATGTGAATTTACATGTAATTCAAGTCACAAATTTGTTTCACAAGAAATATCTGTTGGATCACTACTTTTGACAATCATCGTAACAAGCAATTGTAATAGACTCGTGAAAATTCATCTATTAAAACAATTTAACTTTTCAATAAGCATGCCACAAAGCTTTGTTACATATGTTTAGCTAAATGCAATAGTGTATTGTGTATAATGACTATTGTTTATAGGCGACGGAAGATATTTTATATTGGAGGGAGGATAGGGGGGGGGGCAAGCTCCTAACTCATAGTCCTGCAAGAAATTTCATAGCAAAGACTACCACCCCCGCCACTCCCCATGCCCAAAATTATATTTTGCCAATGTATCATACTGCAGTGTTTGGGATTCACATTTATACCTCACTTTTAGATCCTATTTTTGTGTCCACCGATTCTCAAAACTACTGTCATAGTTTGGGCTGGGTTGAAAATTGTTTATGTATTTTAATCCTGTAGATGCTCGGAAATGGCACTTTCGCCCCCTAAGCTAATATAACCCCAAGTCAGAAATTTTCTTCTGTTATTATTAGGAGGGAATGGGGGGGGGGGGGGTCCCCTGCCCTGACCCGGTTCCGCCACATATGTAGATAAGCATTCAGTCGAGAGAGAGGTCGTTGATTTTGGCGAATATGTGCGACTTTTTGATATCCAGATATAAACAGTATTACAGTTTAAGATACTAACCAATGGTGATATCCAGTTGAGGAAAATATGTCACGCTGTAAGGGAAATTCTAAACTACTACGCAGCTAAGCTCTTACAAATGTGTCGTAACAAAAGTTCAGAATTACAAATTCAAACGTAGAAAAATGCAGCAGATGCACAAATAAGCTTAAGGAAAACATTTTTTGAAACGAGATTTCTGGAAGGCCGAATATCACGGACCATTCGAGCCATGTGGGTACACTAAAGTTGCTTGTGTTTAATGGCTATCAAATGGTACCCAGCGAAAATTGATTCAAACCGCACTAATAAGCAAGACTCCTTTTAGCACTGTTTAGAAACTGATGTGGGTAATACTTTTGAGAGAGAAAAAATTAAAATCTGTGAGAGTGACGTATGATTAGGGGCATAGAAGCATATCAACAAATTACGTCCAAATTTGAAATTTTGTAACGTGCATCATTCCATGACAAAGCAGTGCCTTCTTATCTAGGGCACCGATGATATCGAGTTAGCGTGGCGAAGAAATATCATACAATCCAACGTTTCTGATTGGTCGAATTATTTGCACAATCTCCGACAAGCCAATCAATTATCAGCGCGGAAGTGACGTTACTAGTATGATCAAGCATTTCTCTTGAGGCAAGATTTCCTCTTGAACCCTTTCTTGCCCGTCCCGATTTAGAACATTTTGTAAAAAGCTTGTATCGTTACGTGTAAGTGAAGTATGCTTTCGTTTTAAGTTCTTATCGACTTTATACCATACATCACAAAAGAAAACAAGGCCTGCCACCACAATAGAAATTACAACAGAATCTGCCACCACAATAGAAAGTTCTACTGAAGCTGTTACAACAGAAGGTAGTACCACAGAAATTAGCACTGCCGAAGCTGGATCTACAGAAGTTGCTTTTACAGAAAGGAGTACAACAGAAACTTCTGACGTACCCACTGAAGCAACAACTCTGTCCCCAAGTGAAGTAGAAGTCTCGGTGACTGGTATACTTGTGGAAACAACAAAGGAAACATTAACTCCAACATCAACTGAAAAGGTTATTACCACCGAAGTGAAGAAAACTTCTCAACCTCTCACATCAGAGACCGCCAGACTATCAACGGAGGAAGAATTGACTACTAGTACAGAAGTGGTCAGCACTGCAACAGAAATCTCGTTACCTGTCACTCAGCCGGAGGAGACAACTACAGAGAAAATAAGCAGCACATACGAAGAAACAACGTTTATTGAAACGTCGTCTGTCAAAACTCCAGAAGAAACAACAGAAGTTATTACCACAGAAGGTTTAGCCACTGAAAGTGTATCTGCAGAAGTTAGCACTGCCGAAGCTACTACTCCAAAAGTTGCTACTACAGAAAGAAGTTCGACAGAAATTGGCATTGTCACCACAGTAGAAGATACCACGAGAGCTACCACCACAATAGAAAGTGCTACAGAATCAGCCACCACAGTAGAAAGTTCTACTGAAGCTGTGACAACAGAAGGTAGTACTACAGAAATTAGCACTGCCGAAACTGGAACTACAGAAGTTGGTACTACAGAAAGAAGTACAACAGAAACTGGCATTGTCACCACAGTAGTAGGTACCACGAGACCGGCAACCACAATAGAAAGTACTACAGAATCTACCACCACAGTTGAAAGTTCTACGGTAGCTGTTACCACAACAAATATTGTAACAGACACAACAGAATATGTTACAACTGAGGGTGTTACAACAGAAGTTGCTACTACACTTGCCAGTGTTGTTGTAACTTCGAAGGAAGATTCAACACCGAGTGAAAAGATTACAAAAGAGGAAACAACCTCTGAAGTACCCACCGAAGCAACAACTCTGTCCCGAAGCGAGGTACAAGTCTCGGTGACTGGTATACTTGTAGAAACAACAAAGGAAACATTCACCCCAACACCAACTGAAAAGGTTATTACCACCGAAGTGAAGAAAACCTCTCACCCTCTCACATCAGAGACCGCCAGACCATCAACGTTGGAAGAATTGACCACTAGTAAAGAAGTGGTCAGCACTGCAGCAGAAAGCTCGTTACCTGTCACTCAGCCGGAGAAGACAACTACGGAGGAAATAAGCAGCACATACGAAGAAACAACTTTCATTGAGACGTCTTCCTTTGAGACTCCAGAAATAACAACAGAAATCGTAACCCCAGCTAGTGAGGAAATCAAAGATAGGACAGATCTGACATCAGCGGTAACATTTCAATTTACTACACAAACTTCAATTCCAATATCACAGACAAAAGAGACAACCACTGGAATAGCTGCAAGCACCACTTTTGCAGAAACAACACTCCGGGAACAGATCTCTTCTTCTGTCGAGACTCCAGAAGCAACAAGAAAAGTTCTTACCACTACTGCTACTACAGATAGAAGTACAACAGAATCTGGCACTGTCACCACAGTAGAAGGTACTACGAAAGCTGCCAGCACAATAGAAAGTACTACAGAATCTGCCACTACAGTAGAAAGTTCTACTGAAGCTGTTACAAGAGAAAGTAGTACGACAGAAATTAGCACTGTCGAAGCTACAACTACAGAAGCTGCTACTACAGAGAGAAGTACAAGTCGTGTTACTACAGAAGTTGATACTACACTTGCCACTGTTGTTGTAACTTCGAAGGAAGAATCAACACCAAGTGAAAAGATTACAAAAGAGGAAACAACCTCTCAAGTACCCACTGAAGCAACAACTCTGTCCCGAAGCGAAGTACAAGTCTCGGTGACTGGTATACTTGTGGGAACAACAAAGGAAACATTCACTCCAACACCAACTGAAAAGGTTATTACCACCGAAGTGCAGAAAACTTCTCAACCTCTTACATCAGAGACCGCCAGATCATCAACGGAGGAAGAATTGACCACTAGTAAAGAAGTGGTCAGCACTGCAGCAGAAAGCTCGTTACCTGCCACTGTGCCGGAGGAAACAACTACAGAGAAAATAAGCAGCACATACGAAGAAACAACTTTCATTGAAACGTCGTCTGTCAAAACTCCGGAAGAAACAACAGAAGTTGTTACCACAGAAAGCTTAACCACCGAAAGTGTTTCTGCGGAAGTTAGCACTGCCGAAGCTAGAACTACAGAAATTGCTACTACAGAAAGAAGTACTGAAATCCTGACAACAACAGAATCAAGCCTTCCTACACTGGGTGCTATAACACCACCCTCAATTACCACTGACATAAAGAAGATAATCACTGGTGAAGGATCAACTCCGAGGGAAAAGATTACAAAAGAGGAAACAACCTCTAAGCTAATCACTGCAGCAACACCTCTGTCCCGAAGCGAAATAGAAGTCTCGGTGACTGGAATACTTGTGGAAACAACAAAGGAATCATTCACTCCAACACCAACTGAAAAGGTTATTACCACCGAAGTGAAGAAAACTTCTCAACTTCTCACATCAGAGACCGCCAGACCATCAACCGAGGAAGAATTGACTACTCGTCAAGAAGTGGTCAGCACTGCAGCAGAAAGCTCGTTGCCTGCCACTGTGCCGGAGGAAACAACTACAGAGAAAATAAGCAGCACATACGAAGAAACAACTTTCATTGAAACGTCGTCTGTCAAAACTCCGGAAGAAACAACAGAAGTTGTTACCACAGAAAGCTTAACCACCGAAAGTGTATCTGCGGAAGTTAGCACTGCCGAAGCTACAACTTTAGAAGTCGCTACTACAGAAAGAAGTACGACAGAAATTGGCATTGTCACCACAGTAGAAGATACCACAAGAGCTGACACCACAATAGAAAGTGCTACAGAATCTGCCACCACAGTAGAAAGTTCAACTGAAGCTGTGACAACAGAAGGTAGTACTACAGAAATTAGCACTGCCGAAACTGGAACTACAAAAGTTGGTACCACAGAAAAAAGTACAACAGAAACTGGCATTGTCACCACAGTAGTAGGTACTACGAGACCTGCCACCACAATAGAAATTACAACAGAATCTGCCACAACAATAGAAAGTTCTACTGAAGCTGTTACGACAGAAGGTAGCACCACAGAAATTAGCACTGCCGAAGCTGGATCTACAGAAGTTGCTACCACAGAAAGAAGTACAACAGAAACCTCTGAAGTACCCACTGAAGCAACAACTCTGTCCCCAAGTGAAGTAGAAGTCTCGGTGACTGGTATACTTGTGGAAACAACAAAGGAAACATTAACTCCAACATCAACTGAAAAGGTTATTACCACCGAAGTGAAGAAAACTTCTCAACCTCTCACATCAGAAACCGCCAGACCATCAACGGAGGAAGAATTGACCACTAGTACAGAAGTGGTCAGCACTGCAATAGAAATCTCGTTACCTGTCACTCAGCCGGAGGAGACAACTACAGAGAAAATAAGCAGCACATACGAAGAAACAACGTTTATTGAAAGGTCGTCTGTCAAAACTCCAGAAGAAACAACAGAAGTTATTACCACAGAAGGTTTAACCACTGAAAGTGTATCTGCAGAAATTAGCACTGCCGACTGCAGAAATTAGCACTGCCGAAGCTACAACTCCAGAAGTTGGTACTACAGAAAGAAGTACAACAGAAACTGGCATTGTCACCACAGTAGTTGGTACCACGAGACCTGCCACCACAATAGAAATTACAACAGAATCTGCCACCACAATAGAAAGTTCTACTGAAGCTGTTACAACAGAAGGTAGTACCACAGAAATTAGCACTGCCGAAGCTGGATCTACAGAAGTTGCTTTTACAGAAAGGAGTACAACAGAAACTTCTGACGTACCCACTGAAGCAACAACTCTGTCCCCAAGTGAAGTAGAAGTCTCGGTGACTGGTATACTTGTGGAAACAACAAAGGAAACATTAACTCCAACATCAACTGAAAAGGTTATTACCACCGAAGTGAAGAAAACTTCTCAACCTCTCACATCAGAGACCGCCAGACTATCAACGGAGGAAGAATTGACTACTAGTACAGAAGTGGTCAGCACTGCAACAGAAATCTCGTTACCTGTCACTCAGCCGGAGGAGACAACTACAGAGAAAATAAGCAGCACATACGAAGAAACAACGTTTATTGAAACGTCGTCTGTCAAAACTCCAGAAGAAACAACAGAAGTTATTACCACAGAAGGTTTAGCCACTGAAAGTGTATCTGCAGAAGTTAGCACTGCCGAAGCTACTACTCCAAAAGTTGCTACTACAGAAAGAAGTTCGACAGAAATTGGCATTGTCACCACAGTAGAAGATACCACGAGAGCTACCACCACAATAGAAAGTGCTACAGAATCAGCCACCACAGTAGAAAGTTCTACTGAAGCTGTGACAACAGAAGGTAGTACTACAGAAATTAGCACTGCCGAAACTGGAACTACAGAAGTTGGTACTACAGAAAGAAGTACAACAGAAACTGGCATTGTCACCACAGTAGTAGGTACCACGAGACCGGCAACCACAATAGAAAGTACTACAGAATCTACCACCACAGTTGAAAGTTCTACGGTAGCTGTTACACAACAAATATTGTAACAGACACAACAGAATATGTTACAACTGAGGGTGTTACAACAGAAGTTGCTACTACACTTGCCAGTGTTGTTGTAACTTCGAAGGAAGATTCAACACCGAGTGAAAAGATTACAAAAGAGGAAACAACCTCTGAAGTACCCACCGAAGCAACAACTCTGTCCCGAAGCGAGGTACAAGTCTCGGTGACTGGTATACTTGTAGAAACAACAAAGGAAACATTCACCCCAACACCAACTGAAAAGGTTATTACCACCGAAGTGAAGAAAACCTCTCACCCTCTCACATCAGAGACCGCCAGACCATCAACGTTGGAAGAATTGACCACTAGTAAAGAAGTGGTCAGCACTGCAGCAGAAAGCTCGTTACCTGTCACTCAGCCGGAGAAGACAACTACGGAGGAAATAAGCAGCACATACGAAGAAACAACTTTCATTGAGACGTCTTCCTTTGAGACTCCAGAAATAACAACAGAAATCGTAACCCCAGCTAGTGAGGAAATCAAAGATAGGACAGATCTGACATCAGCGGTAACATTTCAATTTACTACACAAACTTCAATTCCAATATCACAGACAAAAGAGACAACCACTGGAATAGCTGCAAGCACCACTTTTGCAGAAACAACACTCCGGGAACAGATCTCTTCTTCTGTCGAGACTCCAGAAGCAACAAGAAAAGTTCTTACCACTACTGCTACTACAGATAGAAGTACAACAGAATCTGGCACTGTCACCACAGTAGAAGGTACTACGAAAGCTGCCAGCACAATAGAAAGTACTACAGAATCTGCCACTACAGTAGAAAGTTCTACTGAAGCTGTTACAAGAGAAAGTAGTACGACAGAAATTAGCACTGTCGAAGCTACAACTACAGAAGCTGCTACTACAGAGAGAAGTACAAGTCGTGTTACTACAGAAGTTGATACTACACTTGCCACTGTTGTTGTAACTTCGAAGGAAGAATCAACACCAAGTGAAAAGATTACAAAAGAGGAAACAACCTCTCAAGTACCCACTGAAGCAACAACTCTGTCCCGAAGCGAAGTACAAGTCTCGGTGACTGGTATACTTGTGGGAACAACAAAGGAAACATTCACTCCAACACCAACTGAAAAGGTTATTACCACCGAAGTGCAGAAAACTTCTCAACCTCTTACATCAGAGACCGCCAGATCATCAACGGAGGAAGAATTGACCACTAGTAAAGAAGTGGTCAGCACTGCAGCAGAAAGCTCGTTACCTGCCACTGTGCCGGAGGAAACAACTACAGAGAAAATAAGCAGCACATACGAAGAAACAACTTTCATTGAAACGTCGTCTGTCAAAACTCCGGAAGAAACAACAGAAGTTGTTACCACAGAAAGCTTAACCACCGAAAGTGTTTCTGCGGAAGTTAGCACTGCCGAAGCTAGAACTACAGAAATTGCTACTACAGAAAGAAGTACTGAAATCCTGACAACAACAGAATCAAGCCTTCCCTACACTGGGTGCTATAACACCACCCTCAATTACCACTGACATAAAGAAGATAATCACTGGTGAAGGATCAACTCCGAGGGAAAAGATTACAAAAGAGGAAACAACCTCTAAGCTAATCACTGCAGCAACACCTCTGTCCCGAAGCGAAATAGAAGTCTCGGTGACTGGAATACTTGTGGAAACAACAAAGGAATCATTCACTCCAACACCAACTGAAAAGGTTATTACCACCGAAGTGAAGAAAACTTCTCAACTTCTCACATCAGAGACCGCCAGACCATCAACCGAGGAAGAATTGACTACTCGTCAAGAAGTGGTCAGCACTGCAGCAGAAAGCTCGTTGCCTGCCACTGTGCCGGAGGAAACAACTACAGAGAAAATAAGCAGCACATACGAAGAAACAACTTTCATTGAAACGTCGTCTGTCAAAACTCCGGAAGAAACAACAGAAGTTGTTACCACAGAAAGCTTAACCACCGAAAGTGTATCTGCGGAAGTTAGCACTGCCGACTAGCTACAACAACTTTAGAAGTCGCTACTACAGAAAGAAGTACGACAGAAATTGGCATTGTCACCACAGTAGAAGATACCACAAGAGCTGACACCACAATAGAAAGTGCTACAGAATCTGCCACCACAGTAGAAAGTTCAACTGAAGCTGTGACAACAGAAGGTAGTACTACAGAAATTAGCACTGCCGAAACTGGAACTACAAAAGTTGGTACCACAGAAAAAAGTACAACAGAAACTGGCATTGTCACCACAGTAGTAGGTACTACGAGACCTGCCACCACAATAGAAATTACAACAGAATCTGCCACAACAATAGAAAGTTCTACTGAAGCTGTTACGACAGAAGGTAGCACCACAGAAATTAGCACTGCCGAAGCTGGATCTACAGAAGTTGCTACCACAGAAAGAAGTACAACAGAAACCTCTGAAGTACCCACTGAAGCAACAACTCTGTCCCCAAGTGAAGTAGAAGTCTCGGTGACTGGTATACTTGTGGAAACAACAAAGGAAACATTAACTCCAACATCAACTGAAAAGGTTATTACCACCGAAGTGAAGAAAACTTCTCAACCTCTCACATCAGAAACCGCCAGACCATCAACGGAGGAAGAATTGACCACTAGTACAGAAGTGGTCAGCACTGCAATAGAAATCTCGTTACCTGTCACTCAGCCGGAGGAGACAACTACAGAGAAAATAAGCAGCACATACGAAGAAACAACGTTTATTGAAAGGTCGTCTGTCAAAACTCCAGAAGAAACAACAGAAGTTATTACCACAGAAGGTTTAACCACTGAAAGTGTATCTGCAGAAATTAGCACTGCCGAAGCTACAACTCCAGAAGTTGGTACTACAGAAAGAAGTACAACAGAAACTGGCATTGTCACCACAGTAGTTGGTACCACGAGACCTGCCACCACAATAGAAATTACAACAGAATCTGCCACCACAATAGAAAGTTCTACTGAAGCTGTTACAACAGAAGGTAGTACCACAGAAATTAGCACTGCCGAAGCTGGATCTACAGAAGTTGCTTTTACAGAAAGGAGTACAACAGAAACTTCTGACGTACCCACTGAAGCAACAACTCTGTCCCCAAGTGAAGTAGAAGTCTCGGTGACTGGTATACTTGTGGAAACAACAAAGGAAACATTAACTCCAACATCAACTGAAAAGGTTATTACCACCGAAGTGAAGAAAACTTCTCAACCTCTCACATCAGAGACCGCCAGACTATCAACGGAGGAAGAATTGACTACTAGTACAGAAGTGGTCAGCACTGCAACAGAAATCTCGTTACCTGTCACTCAGCCGGAGGAGACAACTACAGAGAAAATAAGCAGCACATACGAAGAAACAACGTTTATTGAAACGTCGTCTGTCAAAACTCCAGAAGAAACAACAGAAGTTATTACCACAGAAGGTTTAGCCACTGAAAGTGTATCTGCAGAAGTTAGCACTGCCGAAGCTACTACTCCAAAAGTTGCTACTACAGAAAGAAGTTCGACAGAAATTGGCATTGTCACCACAGTAGAAGATACCACGAGAGCTACCACCACAATAGAAAGTGCTACAGAATCAGCCACCACAGTAGAAAGTTCTACTGAAGCTGTGACAACAGAAGGTAGTACTACAGAAATTAGCACTGCCGAAACTGGAACTACAGAAGTTGGTACTACAGAAAGAAGTACAACAGAAACTGGCATTGTCACCACAGTAGTAGGTACCACGAGACCGGCAACCACAATAGAAAGTACTACAGAATCTACCACCACAGTTGAAAGTTCTACGGTAGCTGTTACCACAACAAATATTGTAACAGACACAACAGAATATGTTACAACTGAGGGTGTTACAACAGAAGTTGCTACTACACTTGCCAGTGTTGTTGTAACTTCGAAGGAAGATTCAACACCGAGTGAAAAGATTACAAAAGAGGAAACAACCTCTGAAGTACCCACCGAAGCAACAACTCTGTCCCGAAGCGAGGTACAAGTCTCGGTGACTGGTATACTTGTAGAAACAACAAAGGAAACATTCACCCCAACACCAACTGAAAAGGTTATTACCACCGAAGTGAAGAAAACCTCTCACCCTCTCACATCAGAGACCGCCAGACCATCAACGTTGGAAGAATTGACCACTAGTAAAGAAGTGGTCAGCACTGCAGCAGAAAGCTCGTTACCTGTCACTCAGCCGGAGAAGACAACTACGGAGGAAATAAGCAGCACATACGAAGAAACAACTTTCATTGAGACGTCTTCCTTTGAGACTCCAGAAATAACAACAGAAATCGTAACCCCAGCTAGTGAGGAAATCAAAGATAGGACAGATCTGACATCAGCGGTAACATTTCAATTTACTACACAAACTTCAATTCCAATATCACAGACAAAAGAGACAACCACTGGAATAGCTGCAAGCACCACTTTTGCAGAAACAACACTCCGGGAACAGATCTCTTCTTCTGTCGAGACTCCAGAAGCAACAAGAAAAGTTCTGAGAAGATCAAGGACAGAAAGTGCTACTGCTACTGGAGCTATATATCACCCAATCTTGGATGCCAAGCAGGGGGAGCTATATGTCACCCAATCTGGGGTGCCAAGCAAGGTGGAGCTATATATCACATAATCTGGGGTGCCAACCAGGGGAGCTATATATCATCCAATCTGGGGTGCCAACCAGAGGAGCTATATATCACCCAATCTGGGTTGCCAAGCAGGGGGAGCTATATATCACCCAATCTGGGGTGCCTAGCAGGGTGAGTTATAAATCACCCAATCTGGGTACCAAGCATGGGAAGCTATATGTCACCCAATCTGGGGTGCCAAGCAGGATTGGTATGTCGTCCAAAGCGAAAAAAGCCATATCAGGTTGAGAAAAAAAATAAGGTTTAAAAAAAGTCAAATTGTCAAGTCAAGAAAATTCCAAATTTAAAAAGGGATCGGCCACATGGTTGGTCCAGAGGCTTTTCTGTGAGAGGTCAAATGTATCGAAAATGTTACTCCGTTACGCCAACATGCAACATACCACATGGCTGTAGTGCTGTCACAAATTTGTCCTTTAACTAATATGGCGGTCACTTTTCAAAATGGCCCTCCATCCATAACTATTTTACACATATTTGGTAGGCATTTTCATGATACAAGCATGAAACTTGGCAAACACTATGGAAATATTCTTAGAAACACTTTTAGCTTGAAGGCCATCGCAGATCTATCCATCAATCAAGATTTTTCTTTTAAATGGCCGCCATCCGGAGCTTTTATACTCATTTTTTGTCATTTTATGTCACAGGCGTAAAACTTGGCACACTATGAGGATACCTTTAAGACATTGGCTATAAGGGTCATTGCATATTTGCTACATGGACATTTTTCAACACGGACATTTTGTACAAGTTGAATATGTATAAAGGATAGTTTTACTTTTATTGTTTTTTCTTCACTAAAATGGCCACTTTCTTTTTCAAATGGCAACAAACAAACCACCTTATCTACATTTTGAAAATTAAACGAGGATACAAATTTCCTATTATGGACATTCAAATATAAAGTATGCGCATAACCTTACCCGTGTGTCAATGATAACCGCCATTTTTTAAAGTGAAAGCTAGTTTTCTGAATTATGCGGCATTCGATATGTTCAATTATTACTGGGGTAGATGAAATTTGGTGTAAATTCATAAACAGTTATAAGTGCTTAGTTAAGAATTTATAGAAACTATTGTTGCTTGCTAATCTTTATAATCGTTTGACTCAGTTTAAATATATATGTATTTCCGTTATAGGCAAATTATATCTACATTGAAAAAAATTAGACACAAGTGGGCTCTATGGTGTCTGTCAAGGAAAAATGATTGCAATTTTTTTTTTAAACCTTTTAAAGCCCCTTGGAAAACAATTTTAGAAAAGCGCTAAATTTTGAGCCTTACTTTATGATTGATTTTATCATCAAAACTGCTTTATACATATTCAGTGTACTAGATTCAGTTTATAGTAGACGCCAATGCCAGCCATTTTGAAGAATGACGTTTTGGTCAATGGCTAAATAAACGATGGCTCTATAGCCAAAAATTGTTCCTCGCGGCATTTATGATTTTAGACCCAAAATTGAAAGATTTTTTATGAACAATTGCACATTTTTGGTTTGAAATGGTTGATTCGGTTTAATTTTTTGTCTCATATTGATAATAATCCAGTCTGATATTGACTGAAAGACCATAATAATCTTTTCCCAAAGAATCTTTAACGGGAATCTACCAGAAAGGGGCAAGTTGCCCCTCCTTTGAAGTATACCAACTTCTTTACTAAAATACGTGCGTTGAACAAATAATTAAGTGTGTTAAATAATTAAAGGAAAGGTATCGTCCCAAAAATGAATTCAGAAGTGAATGCCGCCGTGCTGATAACGTGACTTCCAGTTTTCAATTTTCCTTATTGATTGCGAGAAATCTGGGATGTTATCGATAACACATGTAGGCCCCTATGTTCGGTCTGGCGGATGTGTGATCGATAACATCGCAGATTTCTCGTGATCAATTGGGAATATTGACAACCGGAAATGACATTATCAGCGCGGCAACGTGCACTTCTGAATGTATTTATGGGACGATACTTTTCCTTTAATCAAGGCTCTTCAGCCTTCATGATGCAATAGGTTTGCATCATTAAGTAAATGTATTATACTTATGTACATGTATGTATTTCCTCTCATTTTAGCTCCATGTAAGTGCCTAGAACCTACAACTTCACCTATTCCAACTGCAAGGATACGAACTATTCCACCAGGTGGGTGATTATTCTTTACGTATTGTAGCATATTAGATAAGCCTCTTTAATTTTCTATAGTATTTAGTGATAAATGATATCTCTTTCAAGCCTTGTGCATCAAAATCATTTATCCCATGGGTTGAAATAAATTCTCATAAATAATGTAACCTTCACTGTATTAAATATAATCATACTGACATAGACAACAATATCTAAATTCCTTGAAAACACCTTTAATGCCATTAAAAACCATTTCAAAATTGACAAAAGTAGTCTCTTAATTTGCGCGTCGTAGTTTGCACATATTTGTATAAATTTATGATGTATGAATACTAGGCCAACTTCATGTAGCCTATTCTGAATTTAATGCTCATTATAAGAGCGTTCTCTCACCTGTCTTTGGATCACGATTGATGATAACCTTGATAGATGATCGTAGGAAAAACATAACATGTGTTCTTATTTGAGCGTGAATTTGCGATCAGACCCGCTGTAGGAGATCTGATCGCGAGCATAGGCAAAGAAACCGGGGTAAGGAAGGGGAGGGGGGAGGGGGGGCACGTTCCTCCAATGTTGCAGTGACCTACATGGTGCCCCCTCAACTAAGTCATTTTTTTATCATTGAACTAGTGTTGTAGCATATCTTTGTGACCCCTCTCCCCCTCCCTTCTCAATGAAGAACATGTTCCTACCCCTATGATCGCGAGGCACAAGCAAGCTGGAAATTATGTACTACTAAGTAATTTCAAGGTTATTGATTTGCGTTCACAACACGTTTTCTCATCGGTGGATCTGATCGCCAGCTCCGAATCATGATCCTATCCTCACCTTTTTTTTTTTTTGCATCACTTATTGGTGTGTTTTTTTTTTTCTTCTTCATCACTTTCGTAGTGCAGGTCTCAAAAAATGCTGTTATACTCATTTAAATTCGTACCGCTGGTCCACTTTTACATTATTTTTGTTGAACACTTGATACTGCAGGTATTAAACTTGACTTCTTTCATACTGCGGATATCAAAATTTGGTAATTTCATACTGCAGGTACCAACAAATCTGTCATATTGTAGGTATGGTTTTCGGCTGACAGGCCGCACACCCGTACCATTTTTAGTATGAAGCTCCCCCCCCCCCTCCCCCTCCCCCACCCCGCCGCCGCCTCGGGGTATAATGTTCACGTGTTCTCATCCTTAATGTAAATGAGCACCTTTTCTGAAAAGTGAGTACAATATCCAGAACCCAGTTTGTGTATTCTAACATATAATAAATAATAAACGTGCTACCTTTCACAGTTTGTCTATCAATTGTGGTGTAGCGGTTATCATACATGTCTACAGACCACGAGGCTCTGGGTTAAAGCCTGGGTTGGGTAGACACGCCAGTGCACCACAACTGGTTATCAACTTGAAAAGGCCGTGGACATTGACTTGGTTGTCGATGTTATGTCTGTCCGTACGTCGTACATGTGCTCTTGTCCGGGTCGTATTAAGCGTTTCGTGATAGCATTGTTACTATCATAACCGAATACGCAGGCGACGACCCCGTCATTGTAATTGCGTGTTCACTCGTCGTCGTGTGGGGAGCAGTCAGGTACTTAACGTACTTTAGCACAATATATACTGATGTAATACTATGTATGGATAAAATACGATCGTAACAATTTGTATCTTTGTTTTATTCTTCTATAGTGTATGACGGTTGTGGATTTTGTTCTCGTGAGATATGCCCAGTTTGTGGCAGCGATGGAAAAACGTACAAATCATTTTGTGATCTCAAACGAACGGCATGCTTTACTAGAAATAACAAACTGGTTAGACTCTACGACGGAGAATGTCTTCCAGGATTTGAAAAAGTTTTGAGTAAGATAATCTATTTGTTTTGATGAACATGCAATCTGAAATCTTAATATAATAATACTTTTAAGAATCATTTATTGTAAAATAGTAAAAGTCAAGTCAATACAGTGTCACTGAAAAAACATGATATAAAAGAAAATCTATTTTACCGGTTTATAAGTACTTTTGAATGATAAATACTCCGCATAGTATAATTGGATAATAAAGTAGTATTGTTAAATGTTGTGCATAAAAGATTCATGAGATTTATTGTTTATCCAATTTTGATTCAATGTTGTGCACTTTTAAAAGGAATGGTCAAATTTGACTAGGACATGCACCGTGGTCACAATTGAACAACAAATTTGACCATCTTATGGTCCAAATTTGACCACAATATGATCAAATTTGACTAAAATATGATCAAATTTGACTATCAATTGTTGTTCAATTTTCACTATCGTTAGATCGGTGCATAGTTGACTATGACATGGTAAAATTGGACCATTCCTGTTTAGAGTGATATGGTGTACACACAGTTATATGTAGCTCTGTATTTATTATATTTTCTCTTTTAACAGATAACAGACCTCAGGGATGCCGTGATTATGTATGTCCAGCATTGTATAATCCAGTTTGTGGTACTGATGATAATACATATCAAAATAGCTGTTTTCTACAGAAGAAGGTTTATTGTTATTCAAAGATGGGTCTCAGAATACAACATCACGGAATGTGCCTAAATTGATGCCTATGAAAGATTTTTGATCTCAGCATCTGACAGACTGGCGAATTATGTGTATTGTAAACAATCTTTCCGTCCAAATAAAAGGGGAGCAGCGTGACTGGTAAAAGGAAATCATACGGACGATACTACGAATACAAATGTTTGGTCACTGAGCTGGAGATCCCGCTGGAGATATACTCAATGAACTGATGAACTCGTGAAAATACCATGGAACGTCTACAGGACGCGCAAGTCTCTAAAATACTGTGCACTGACTCCTTAACCATACGTGTGATGTAGTATACTATTTATCTAAGGTACTATCTCTCACCCTAGCTGTTAAGAATGGTGTGTTTGTGCCAAAAAATTGAAACCACCTTCCTGCATATCGGTGTGTTTGACATTCCCTGTGCAATAACAAAATTATAAGTCTACCATGGTTTACTGGTATGCAAATGCAATTGCATGAATTGAAGTCACTGCATCATGAATCTTACCAAGCGGCAAAATTCTTATTTAGTATTCACCTGAAATTATTTTCAGCAGCTTGGTATAAAATAAATGGAATGGCTCTAAAAGAGACCTAAATGACCTTCTTTCAAGCTTTAGTGCAATCGGTGATATACGTTATGTGTAATTAAAACCGAAGTATATTTCAAATGATACTAATAAAAGTGATCACTTCATATTTATTTTGTCTGAAATGTTGATTGAGAAATTAATTCCTTGCCAGCGTCAAACGTGTATGAAAAATGCAAACGTGTATGGTAAACGTGTAGATATCAACATATTTTATGTTGCATGCCTGCATACTTGGATTAGAATTTGGAGGGAATATGTCGTCTAAAAATATCACAGCAAAGTGGCATTTAAAATACCACAACTTAGTACTTAATGACATCAACTATTTGCTTTGTCTTTATTATACCCCACACAAGACACAAAACATGGAACAGATATATAATTAATGAAAGGAACAACACTTCTTTTAGTAATACACTTTTTTATTTGAATATATGTGGCTCAGATAAGGTAAGGAGAGGGTCTGATTGAATGCAGTATATGCGTCGATTAAGAGGTGCCCGGAACCCCCTCCTGTAAAAGCTCTCAAAGGAAATTGACTTTTCAGAATTATTGTAAACTTTGATATGCCTGAACAGATCTAATATTAATTAAAGTTGACTTGTGTTCTACTTGAAATAGAATAACTAATTTGCAATCAACAACTTGCTTTTATGTATAACTTTTCATAGATGATTGTCTGATGCATTTAGAAAAACCATCCACTTGACCATTAAATTAACTAAGTTGAACAACCCTCCTCTAGCACCCCTTGTTTTTTGCTTATGTCCGGCCGGTTATGTTAGTGACATTTAGTTGAAGCTGACCTGAAATGTCATCCGCAGATCAACGAAAGTATATTAGATTTCCGTTCTTCTTTTCAGCGTCATTATCCTGAAGGTTAAAGGAACTTAAAATTCCATGGGTAAGAGGTAAACAGATAAGAGATATTCTCCGAACGTTCCATGGGTAAAGGGTAAACAGATAAGAGGTATTCTTTTAAACTTCCATGAGTAAGGGGTAAACAGATAAGAGGCATTCTCCTAAAGTTCCATGGGTAAGAGGTAAACAGATAAGAGGTATTCACCTATAGTTTCAATGGGTAAGGGGTAAACAGATAAGAGGTATTCCCCTAAAGTTCCATGGGTAAGGGGTAAACAGATAAGAGGTATTCCCCTGAAGTTTTATGGGTCCATGGGTAAGGGGTAAACGGATAAGAGGTATTTCCCTCTCAAAGCCTTTGCGGTATTTTATATAATAATATTTCAGAAGTTGTATGTTTAGGTTTGTAAGCTTCAAGTTTTATTGTAAATTCATGTAAATTAATTATTGATAAAATAAATAGTATAGGAAGATTAATTCACCATTCTATATTTTGATACGACCCTATATTCAAGGATTGGTTAATTTTATCATTAAAAGTCTCAGCTGTCGTTACCCTTGTTATTAGTATAACCATTGTTGATTTGACTATATTGATTACTATTGGAAAGAAAAAGGTTAATTTCCAATAATTTATGATAAAGACTGCGCTTTTAATATGTCATGTCATCATTAACAATGTCAAAATTTCTATCATTATAATTACTGTTAACTATTCAGTCTATGCCTTTCCTGTAGCAAAATCAATAAGGTCAATTTTTATTTATTGACAATCTGATCAGTACTGAATCATACACTCATCGTTTTTCATCACTATCCTTTATCATCATTATTGTAAGCAGCTATTATTATTATCATTATTATTATTATTATTATTATTATTATTATTATTATTATTATTATTATTATTATTATTATTATTATTATTATTATTATTATTATTATTATTATTATTATTATTATTATTATTATTATTATTATTATTATTATTATTATTATTATTATTATTATTATTATTAATTATTTTTTATTATTATTATTATTATTATTATTAATATTTTTACTATTATTACTATCATGCGATGTTCGAAGCTATGTTTGATTATTTGAGACATAGTTTGCCCTTATAATTGCCTTTATTTGTTAACGAGCAATGTAATAATGTAAGAAAGTGATCATTCAGTATTATGTGTGTATGTGTATGATTCAAATTTCCTTTGTTAATTTATTTTGTAAGAAATTGGAAATAAATATTATGAATGATGAATGTATTTCACATTAGACCCGTTTTCTTAATCCTGTTTTTCTGTGTTTGAAAGTGATAAATGGTTTCTTGTGCCCACCAGTACGGAACGGCCGAGGGAAATGGCAACTTACGGGAAACTAATATATATATATATATATATAACAATGTATCAGTAAATTCAAAATTCTTCCACTTTTCGGGAAGTTCAACGCATACAGCTGTACAAAAAGTACGTCTCATCGGGGTAGATGGTTCATCCAGGTTGTCGCCTGTCGGGTAGATTCGTGTTCGCCCGGTTTGTTGGGAAGAAAACTGGAATTAGCAGTAAGAGACATTATACACTAAAACTCCGTTTAATCAGCAAATCAGCCCTGGTTGTGTTGAATTGTATGTAAAAGTAAAAGATCTTTTAGCAACGTAAAACTTGGCAAAACGGTTTACAAAGTACAACATCAGATGACCGCTTGGAGGATCTGATGCTTTTATTGTGAACTCGGTCTATGTGACCAAATTGACTTAAATACAGGGGCATCACCGAAGGGGGTCAATTCAGGGGCGTCATCAAACGAGGGGGGAGGGGGGTGTCCATCCACGTTTTGGCCTGTCGGATAGATTCTGGTTCGTCCGGTGTCGGGAAGGAATTAGCAGTATCGTTTTTAAAAATGATTCTCAGAAAAAATTGTCGGGAAATCTTTGCCGTGTGTCCTCACGGCTAGATTGAACTTGGTCTATCAATATTGATGTTTCTACATCATCTTTAGTCGAGATGATTTTCTAATGGAATGATGTGAATTCGACCAATTGCAGTAGCGAAATTATTTTCATCCTATTCACAAATTGCTTTGGTTTCTTGCAACATACTTTCTTGATATATGAAGACTTCAGTTAGATTTAATTGCTTTCTATGGAACCATAACGTATATAAGAACAAAAACAGTTGCTTGTCTAAGTACTTGTACCAGACCCCCAAAATTTCTAGATTACAATCAGAAAAATTGTATTCGTATTCAATTTCCATGAAACGTTGTTGCTAACTTTCCCTTAATTTTCGGGAAATCTCCTTCAATTTTTGGGATATCTTCTGCAATTTGCAGAATATTTCCTTCATTTTCGGAGAGCATCTTATTTTCGAAAAAATTGTCTTCATTTTTCGGGAAATTTGCTTCATTTTCGGGAAATTTTGGCCAAATTTTACCACTATTTCCAATTTGTTACCTAATTTTTGCTCAATTTTACCAATTTCTATATCTTTATTTCTCAACGGAGCAGGTAAAATTCTCAAGCAATTCCCCCTCCTTTTTTTTTTCATGCGCCTCTAGTCATGACATTAAGAAATTTAGATTTTCTGTCGGGACAATCATAAAATTATTTTAGGTGAAATTTCAGCAGCCCCAGTTGTTAGACCTTAGTGACGCCCCTGACTCGAGTTGCTGACTTGGACTCGAGTCCGACTCGAGTTACATATTTTGACTTGTGGCATGACTTGACTTGCGAGTAAATGTCTTGTGACTTGACTTGCGAACAAATGACTTAACTTGACTTGCAAAAAATATGACTTGGTTACAACTCTCGTATGTTTGCCCTTGAAGTTGTTAGATTAGGTGGTGTTGCCTAATACTATTGACACAATTGTAGAAAAAGTGCTTTAAAATATATTTAAAACTTTCATAGTAGCAAAATATTTCATCAAAATCGATTAGACGTTGACCATTTTAAATCTTACGCACCAATTTGCATTTTTTTAGTACAAACTTTGTGAAGTATTACAGGACAACCTTATTTTCTTTTTTAAATCATTTGCTTTTGAATGTCTATCATAAGTCTTTAAAGTGGTGCAACATGTTCTTACTAAAAGTTTGTAAGTCTTTGCCATGCCCCCAATAAAATTCTAACAGGTATAGACTTTCGCATCAATTCATTTGACTAAGATTAGGGAAGAAAATTCAGAGAATTGCATAATTTTTTTTAGCTCAGCAGCCCAGTCATACAAGACACATTTTGTATGGATTAAAACCCTTTATCAAACTTGAAAAACTGATTTGCTCAAAGCTTATACTCTTTCTATAGATATATAAATTGTCATATACTTTTAAATATAATTCAATTTAGTTAGGAAGGACATTTAAAGAATTGCATAACGATATTGAGCTGTCTGCCCAGCAGCCCAGTTATACAACGCAAACTGACTTATGTTGCATGAATTAAGCACTTCTTTCAAACTGCAAAACCTAAACTGCTCAGAGTTTTCTACTTGTTCTACCGATATATAAATTGCTACATGTCAATAGACCTTTAAATATGATTTAATTTGTAATCTAGATATTTTGCTTCTGTAATCGTTTGTAGACTTGCATGCAATTACATTATACCACAGCAGAAATTAGCAACGCCATAGTTTGAAAGTTTAACTTGTGACTTGACTTGAAAGTTGAAAGAAAATCGTGACGAATTAGGCCTATTTAAAATTTTAATAAATAAGCCTATCTCTCAACAAACTTTCCGAAAATTGAAGAAAATTAACAAACTTTCCTCAAAAGCAACGAAAATAAAGTTGCACAAAATGAACGAAATTTCCCTTAAATTTATAAATAACTCACCAAAATTCTAAATGAAGGAAATTTCTGAAAAATGAAGGAAATGTTCCGAAAATTGAAGAAAATTTTCTCGAAAATGTTCTTGAAAATTGAAGATTTTCCGATTAGCAACAACGTCAGTGAAGAAATTATGCAGTGCAATATTTCCAGTTGTGAGCGGGAAATGTGTTCTTGCACGAGAGGTGACCATTCCAACGTCCCTACCATAAAACTGGCATGGGCGGGGCGACAGGGTGTGGGGTTTACCCCCTCTTTTCCCGTCTTTCCCCATCCAAATTTTGTCGGGAAATGTTTTCTATCTGTCGAAAATTTTGAGGATCTTTATATACAGGAATAATTTTTTGGGCAACTTGCTTGTAAAACTTTTAACATATAAAGCATTTTTATGTAAATGAATTAAGGTCCTGATAATGAGACAATAAAATATCATGAACTAGATTATAAAACACAAACTATTGTAATCAAAACACAGTTTTTCATCTGAAAGGGACATTATTAACACCTATCCACAATTAACAGAAATGCCGACACATGATATTCGTCTTAAGTGACAGCGTCAAGCCCTTTAGCAGTTTTGTCAGAACTTTTTGGACATTGTTTTGTTTTACTATACTCTGTGATTTTTAATTGACGGGTTTGCTGGATCCGCCAGGCGGGTTTATAGGCCTATACGTAAACACAAAAGAACAAGATAAATCTCGGTACCTGACAATATATTCGTTTTTCAGGATTCGAGACTCTACTCTTTCAACTCTATTAATTAAGGGTGTTTACAGGGCAGCTCCGGCAAGTTAAAATTTTTTTTTTTGAGATAACCACAATTATCTCATAATGTCAGAATATGCCGACGCAGAGGTATAGTCTTCCCGGCATGTGAAAAAAATTAGAAAAATATGCTACTATACACACAATTTTTCCTATCAATATCAATATCCGACAAACCTAGCAAATTATAAATAAGAAAAACCCCGGCGGAGGTACATTGGTCAGTTGGTACAGGAGGGGAAGGGGGTTGCGAAAATGAGCCATAGTTTTGATCAAATATGACCTGATCTGAAGATAATTTTGCTTGTACCAATAAATTGAATCGCATAGACTTATGCAGTGGCGTAGAAACTGGGGAAAATAATTGTATTGGAGGCCAAGTACCATGCATATTGGCCCTCCAATATACCAAAGGTCTAAAAATTGACTATGAGGAAGTCATATTTTATGCGTGGCTTCTTCAAATTTATTAATTTTCGTAACATTTCCTTCAAATTGTGTGAAATTGCCTTCATTTTCGAGAAAAGTTTTTCAATTCTCGAAAGGTTTCTTTAATTTTCCGGAATTTTTGTCAAATTTCCTTCATCTTTGTGTAATTTTCTTGAATTTTCGGGAAATTTCTTTCATTTTCGTGAAATTTTGGCAAAAATCCTATAATGTTATGTATGACCTCTCCCCCCCCATTACCCTCTCCCTCCCTCCAAATCCCCAAAATAGATCAATAGATAAATGTTTTGGACCGTGATAAGAGACTCATATTTGTTTGTTGGTTGGTTGGTACAATTGATCAAATCCCCAATATGCAGATATGTCAAATATTTTCCTATGCAGTAAACTTCAATGTACAGTTGTATGACAAATGGGTAGCTCTTTTTAAACAAATCAAACATAATTCTGATCAAAATTTACCCTCCAAATACCGCAGAGCTTTCAGGGTGTTTCACAACCATCATAGCTTCGTCCCCGGTCGTCCCTGGGGCCAAAATGATCCCCTCCCCTCCCAGTTAGATGTTAAAAATCCCTGCATATTTATTTAGGGGTGAAGTTTTGAACTGCCAATCACGTATACGCCGGAAAAGTCCCTCAAGACTTCTGAGATATAATATGCAAAGAATATCACCACTACTTTTGACGGTAGCGGGTTATCCACATGCTTATACTACAACGTTACTTTTGACATAAGTAGCGTTATTTTTACAGGAGTAACGTTACTTTTGACAGTAGTAGCAGAGAGCGTGACGTCATTCGTCCTATATTTCAAATAGGCCGAAGGCCGAGAGACAAAATTTATGTACAAAAAAATCGTGTATAAGAAATGCCACAATTTAGTTTACTTCATATATCATTTGCGAAGTATTTTGCCTTTAAAGTTACTGAAGAGTGCATAGCTCTAAATAAATATGCTATTAAGAATTAACTCATATTGCAATGATAAGTTGACACCATTTATTACCGTACAATTTAAGTTTGAATGACATGGTTATATGCGAGTTACTGTCAGTCACCCTGTAAATATAACTCACAGCAATGTTTTTCTTTTTAATTGTATAAAAATATTAGTAACACATATTCCACTACTTTAAACTTTTGTTTTCATTATGATATATTCAATAACTTTTAGTAAGCCTACACAGAGTATAAATACATTGTTTTAAAGCTAAAACTGTTCATGGGTTGGCATAAAGCCAACTCTTAAATATTTTTAAGTGTTTTACATTAAGCATTAACAGTTATTTCATAGTTCTTTTCAAAAATTTGTTAAAGAACAAATATTAAAAGTATTTAATAATTTATGCACATTTCATCGGGTTGACAACAGGTTAATTCAGTGCATACCATCATTTCAGTAACTGAAGTTTAACTTGTTAATAGAAAACTGAGGTAGGCCTACTGCTATTGAAACAAATATGTTGTAATTGAATAATTTACACTTCATACAAAATAATAGTTCATTTATACAGGGAGTTGCCATTAGAAAATGGCAACTCCCTGATTTATATCATTATGATATATTTCAGATTATGAAGAAATAAGTGTAACTTTGTTTCCATGGTTCCAAACTTTTCCGGTCAAGATGCCAAATGTCAATGTTTACAGAATGATTTTTGATGGCAAGCTGATATAGGCTTTGATACTGATACTTTTGTTTTTATTTCTATATTATTATGACATCAACCTCGGCCTAGATGTTTCTCAATTCATTTTCTTTTCAAAGGTAGGTCTATCATATGTGCTTGATATCGTAGTTCAAATTCAAAACAATTGATTCAATAAAACAACCCCAATGCAAATCAGCTTAAGCGTAGCCTAAGCATAATGCTATACATGTTTTAATTTTTATTTCATTCACAATTTCAGAAATATTCTTATACCTTTTAATATAATAGCCCATTATTATTTTCATTTCTGCATTATTTGTTAAACAGTCAATTTTAGGAAGGTTAATCTTTATATTGTTCCATATTGGATGCTAGGCCTTACTTTATCAAATAACTAGGGTCTAATTCATATCTGAAATGTAAAATATTTCACTGACATGCTCATCACTACTTCTTATTAACCCACAATTGGGGTGCTATGAAATAAGTTTAATGATAGGCATGCAATATGTGATTTAGAGACTACGATTAGGTGTATGTTTGCAAAAGCATTTTTATTTGGAATAAAGCTGATGGTGTGTAGTTTCATTAACTATACTGTACAATGATAACAAGTTTTCAAAGTTTTTGCCTGCATTGAGAATTACAACAACTTTTTTGTAAAGGTTGATGGCCTCTGTTATTAAAACAAACATTTAATATTACTTGGCGTGAAATAAACAAGGGGTAACAGGTAAAAGCCACAACATCGTACGTTTGTTGTGCATGGTTGTTTTAAATAAATGTATTTCAGTTTAAATCAGTATGTTTTTGGGCAATCATGTCTGTTTTTTGCAGAAAAAGACCAGGCTTGAAAATTGTTTGTGTGGAATAACCCATCTTGATTTTAAAATGTGCATCGGCAGGAAGGCAACATTTTTTTGCAAAAGATAACTAGTATGAAAATAGATTAATTTTTACAGAAATGATAATTTTTTCTGCAGATGTTCACCATGTTTGAGGAAATTTTAATCTATCTTCATTTGGTAATTCTTTTGTAAAAGTGAATTCACTTATTGAAAGTATATGTACTTCTAATTTGTTCATATGCATAATTATACATTTCTAAGAGATATTATTTAACACAAACAAACATAGGCTTTTGATGTGAAGCTCTACATTCACACATTAAATATTAACCTATACTATTTTCTATATTACAGTTGTATGACAGCCTGACAGGTAACTAAAGCAGTACCTCATACTTGAGGTTAACAATGATGGATAATATCTATTAGACAGCTAACGAAGATGTGAATTAGACATCTAAAGATGGTATCCAGTAGACGTCTGAGGTAGGTAAGAGTGACAATTTTTTTTAGGTTTAAAAAGGTGTCAGGTAGACATCTGAGGTAGATTCACATAAGAGTGGCAAATTTTGTCAGATTTAACAAAATAATGTCAGATGTACATCTAACGCAGATGTACATGTGTAAGAGTAACAAATAGTTGTCAGATTTAACAAATGTCAAATAGACATCTAAAGTAGATGTACATATATGATAGTGACAAAAAGTTGTCAGGTTTGGCCTGTCATATTTTAGTATGCCAGTAGTGTGAAAAGGAATATAAGCTACTGGGCATAATTCAATTTGTATCTCTTTACTTCATTAGAAGCCTTAAAGGTATATGGTTGTGTATAGGCAAAAATAACTAAATTGTTTTAAGATATAAACCATCATTAATAGCAAAACATTGAATAAAAATCGATTAAACAGTGGTTAAATCTCAGGCCTTACAAAGTCTAAATTAGCCAACACTTATTCATAAGAAGAATTCTACAGCCATGCAGTTTTCTATCACTTGATTTCTGTATATGATCCCTCAATATGCCATCAATAGTTTATGAACCAACATGACCAGTTTGAACATCCCAAGATTTCACAGTGAAGATGCCCACTAATAGAATAGTTGATTATCCATACTCAACTAAAAATCTTAATATTGCCTTCAAAGGTATCTTAAAGTATTGTATTAAAGAAACTTAAAACATTAGCACATTGAGCAGTGTTATTTGCATGATCAATATGTTATTCCCATAGCCAGATGATCACGTGGGCAGTTTTCGGAACTTTTCACTATTTTAGAGGGCCTATCGGTAATGAGGTATATGGCTCAATAATTTCATTTCAACATTAAAATAAACCAATTTTACTACATTTTACTCATCAGCGACTACTTATACCCTATTGTGCCTATTAGATGAGCAATATTGTAAAAGAAAAACAAACTATATTTTCACTAAAACGTTACTCTATCTTTACAAAATGGTACAGGAATTTCTCAGCTTTCGTTTGGTATATAAATGGCGGGGTGTGGCTTCTTAGCGCCAAAAAGAACAAGCAGAAAGCGTGACGTCATTCGCCCTATACTACGTATAGGCCGAGGGCCGAGAGTCGAAACTCCTATACCTACAGTGTTATAAAATCGTGATACTTTTTGTCACCCACCCATCTTGATTCCAAGTGAGGGCAGTAGAGGTCAAGCATTTCAAAAAAGAACATACCAAAGAAATGTGTAAATTAAATATTCTATGGAAATTGTTGATTTAAATTTGTTAACACCCGATTTAATTTTATCGTTACTTTTTGTGCACTTTTAGATCAATAAACTAATAATTTTTTTGGTCATTAATATAACAACTTTGATTTTGACGTCATCCATGGATCAAGTGCGGAGAAAAAATTAACAAACCATGCACACAGTGCAGGTACTTTTCGCGATACCGGTATGGTGCTCTGCCAATGCGTTTATTACTTATTGTCTTACGTCTGAACATGTGAAGGTCGGCCAACACCGTAGGCCTATTTAACGAATAACGTTATCGATGGGCTGGTCCTAGCCACCTGTACACCCCCAGCTCCGTAGTAATTGCAGTCTGCCTGTTTTTATTTTATAAAAGCTAGGCGTACGCAGTCAAACATCTGTGATCCTTCAGATTTACAATGTAATATTAACTAGGGTGGATCTAGGCCTACAATCCGCGTCAAAATACTTGACACTTTTCCCCCTCCCCTGTTTCAATGTTGTTCGTTTCTCGGCATGCCAAAAAGGAGACACGAAG
>JAIGNY010002652.1:0-12500 GCA_020152595.1 Chiridota heheva | reverse complement strand
TTAATATGGTTTTGCTGAAGAGACCTTGTAAACACGGTATGTGAAGTAGGACATACTGGATTCACGTCATGTGCTGTACACTGATAGCCCCTGGTATGTAGATGTTCCCTATTGGTTTTGGTGGTGATATCATGTATATTAATGAGTAGGCAGGGCGTAATGTACAAATCTTGAAATGCTCATATTTCAACAATCACATGTTTCATATTTAGTAGAATTATGATGGTAGCTATTTGTATTGAATATCATTAATATGCGTGGTAGGTGGGGTTTAATATGATGTTTCTGGTAAAGAGCTGGTAAACACCATCTCAAGAACAATTTATGTCATGTTAAATATTGCATTATATGCAATGAACTTAAGATACAAATTCAATCAACATGAAAAGAAACATTTTTTTTTTCAGCATGGGGTTATAGACCCTTGATCCCTCAAAATCATTCCTAGCCGGCGCGTGGTGTCCTTTAAGTTTCAAACAGTATAAGTTGAAGAAAAAAATTGTGAACGAAAAAATACAAATAGTTTAAGGGGGAATTTCGAATTGCTTGAAATGCCTCCGGTAATTGTGGTACATACTAGCGACGTCACCTCCGCAGTGGTTATTGATTGGCTTGTCAGTATGTGCAAATATATAGACCAATTACAAACGTTAAATTGTATTGTATATTTCTGTCCACGATAACGATAACTGGCTTTTACAGGCGTGTTTGAATAAAGAAATAGCCAATCTAACGTCACTCATAGAAATGTATATCTTGATATATATATGTCATCAGATCATGATATTTCGGTTTCTAGTCTATTTAAATTATAATTTGCTACAGAAAGAAATTCATATCAAAAGATTTCAAAGGGAAAACATATGGCGAGTGTCGGCTGAAATGAAAGTGTCCGTTTTGCAATATTAACCATGTTAAAGGACTATGGACAGCTAGAGGCAACATGGGCTTAATTAGTTTAAATAATGATTTTAATTTTATTGCTTTTATTGCGCAATAATATGTGGCATCAAAGGGGGAAGGATCCTTCATCACCTTTTGTAAAACCTTTGTTTGTTTTTGTATTCCTGTCAATGTTGTTTGAAATATAGCATTGGATTTCGAGCAAATGTTTTCAGAACTTGGTCATACCCCGAATCATCATGTACCTAGAACATACATTCTGTAATTCACAAGTAGCCGAATTTGAAGAACAGAATTTAAAGAATTACATAAAGATTTTGAGATGTGTTCCTCTTACTATACGACAAATTCCCGCTGCTCAAATCAACAAATCTCGAAACTGTGTTTAGTCATAACTTGAAAATCAAATAAGCTTTTTACAAATTGTAAAGACCGCTTTACTTAGAATTCCACGCTTTTTCACATATCTAAAATATGCTAGATGTACATGGTCCTTTAACGTTGACTCACAAAACCTGCATTGTTTGAACGATAATGACAAACTATAAATTATCTTCTTTTTTTTCCCTTTCATTTTGTTGGCTTTTGCTTTTCTGTTATGATTAAAAGGAAGTTGAAGAGCCGAAATGCAATATAAACCTTTTCAAACCGAGTTTAGCCGAACGTGATTTCTTCAGTACTTTGACCAATCAAATGCTGGGGAACTTTTCTTTTGTTTCCCAACAAATCAGGTGCAGGTTTGAGGAAGAGAGGAGGGGGAGGGAAGGGGGGGGGATGTAAGCAGCAATAGGCGCGCGTATTTGCTTCATGTATGATACGTGCGCTTGAAAACATTTGTTCATACTTGGTCCCATAACGTGCGTGAATTGTGCAGACGGCCAAGATTCCTCCAGTATCTTATTGGTCAATAGAATTCCTCCAGTATACGATTTGTCCATTATGGACACATGAATCTCGGCCATGTAACATTATTTTAATTAGTTAATGCGAAAATTGCCGATTCAGATTTGAAAAAGTCTATACTGTAAATATTAAAGGACTACACCCGTTAACTTACATTTTTGTATATGATAGAGGACTATTTAAGAAACAAATTGGTGAAACAACCATGTAGATATTTTACTTCATTTAGGAGTTATTGCACTTCAAAGGTTTCATCAGCCTGTGTGTTGACAATGCCTTGCAGTGACAGTCATACGTGCAGATCTATGCCAGACAATGTTTATGTTTCATCGGCCTGTGTGCAGATCTATGCCAAACAATGTTTGTTTCATCGGCCTGTGTGTTGACAATGCCTTGCAGTGACAGTCTTACGTGCAAATCTATGCAAGACAATGTTTATGTTTTTCTTCGAGCATTAATTACCTGTTTCTAAATCATTGGAAAAGTTTTACATAAAGGAAAAGTAGTGTCCCATAAATACATTCAAAAGTGAACGCAGCCATGCTGGACACGTCACTTCCGGTTTTCAATTTTCCCTATTGATTGTGAGAAATCTGGGATGTTATCGATCACATATTCGCTGGACCGAACATAGGGCATGTAAGCACATGTGTTAAAGGCAACATCACAGATTTCTCGCAATTAGCCAGGATAAATGAAAACCGAAAGTGACATTATTTATGGGATCATGATACCTTTTCTTTAACTATTGAGATGGGTTATAACAATCATCCACTTTACAAGAAAATGTTTGGCTCATCTACTTATTTACCTTACAAAAGAATTACATAAGAATTGTCTTGAAACTACAAGTAGGATATCACACTGTATGCTCCCTTTCTCAGCAGAAAAAAAAATCCAGTTAAAACCAGTTCATATGGTTTTAAGTGGTCACAAGTTAAAGCCAGTTCAAGTGGGAATTGGTGACAGGTTTCAACTGGTGTGAAGTGGAGCTGTGACCGTGATGTGCTCGCAAATCCTTGTAAACTTTTATTAAATACTTCATTGCGAGTAATCGTTTTTCATAGTCAGTCTTGTTGTTTAAAATCAAAATGATCAATCATGATTCAAATCACACACACATTCGGCTGACAAAATTCCACTTTTTACAAACTCTAAACCGGATATTCCTTTTTAAATGTGAGAATCACAAATGTGCATTAATCAAATATGAATGGGGATATTATGCACTTTGATTTCGCCGAAATTTGAGTGGGCTAACTTGTAAAATGCACCGCAAATGTGCAACAGTGAACAATGAAACTAACAATAAGCCTAGGCCATAATTAATAAGGCTTTAAATCCCACTCAATCAAGGTCCATTTTACAAGCTGTATAATTGACCAACAAACAGTCAAAATGCTTCAATTTTGACAATCAGTACATTTACATGTAAATATTACCTGATGAGTCAAATAAATTTTGCAAGAAAGAAAATATTGCAAAATAAACAAACATAAAAAGGTTTTGACAAAACTAAAATTCTAGGTGCTTCGCAAAAATGGCGGCTATTTTTTTGAAGAGGTACTGGTATTTCAGACTTCCGGGGTGGTGGCGTAATTTGGAAATGTTTTACGGTGCTGTATCATAGGCCTAGTATGCAAGATTTTCACAGTGGAACTTTGAAAGCCGTAGTGAGTACGGAAAAAAAGTTACTCGATGTTGAGTTTAGATGACATTGAAAGGAAGTTATCTGTTCTTCTAAACTAAATTTCCATGCATATTTTCCATAAAAATAATGATTTATACTGTAGAAGTCATTTTTTGTACGTTTGGAAAGCAAAACTTGAACGTCTATTTGGGCAATGGGGTCAATACTTTTGCCATACTGGTTGCGCGATTCTTTTTTACCTCGCATCGTAAATTTGAAGCAATTTTGGTGTATTTCCGAAAATTACGGTACTAAACGCGTATAAATGATACACGCTCGCTTCTTTGACGTGTACAGCGTTTACTAAAATCCCTAAACGTTCACAGCTCTAGTGTGAACTGTTTTAACTGGTGTGAACTGTTTTTAACTGGTGTGAACTGTTTTCAACAGGTGTTAACTGGTCTCAACAGGTATTGTCTCTGATTTTGACAGATCTGAAGTTTTCAACTGGTCTAAACTGTTTTCAACTGGCCCGAACTGCTTACAACAGGTGTCAAATGATCTTAACAGCTTTTTAACAGGTCTGAGCTGTTTTCAACAGGTGTCAAATGGTCTTAACAGGCTTCTCAACAGGTCTGAACTGTTTTTAACAGGTGTCAAATGGGCTTAACAGGTATTGTCTCTGGTTTTAAGAGGTTTGAACTGTTTTTAATTGGTCTGAACTGTTTTCAACTGGTCTGAACTGTTTTCAACAGGTGTCAAATGGTCTTAACAGGCTTTTCAACAGGTTTGAGCTGTTTTCAACAGGTGTCAAATGGTCTTAACAGGTTTCTTAACAGGTCTAAACTGTTTTCAACAGGTGTCAAACGGTCTTAACAGGTTTTGTTTCTGGTTTTAAGAGAAAGCAGCTATTTTTAAGGGAAACAACTGTTTCTGGCAGGTCAGATCTGCATTTGAAAAGTTATTTCAAATCAGGAATTTTACAGAGATCATTGATCGCATTTCCTTTACTAACTCTGAATTAAACATTACATTGTTTAGAGAAAAGCAAAAGCAAATTTAGATGAATAAACTCAATTGCTTTCTTTTTCTTCACAAGCTACAGAACTAATATTGTGAACTAAGATATAATATGCAAATGTTGATTGAAAACATACTTTAAGAATGACAATATTTTTTTACCCTGTAAAAGATCTATAGCCCTTTTTGTTATTACTAAAAAAAACATAATGAATAAACTACACCTAAGATAATAGAAGTTTTGAACACATACACAAAATAAAGAGCACACCTAACCAAGAAAATTTCTTTTCAACCTGAAAAATTAATACTTACGATCCAATAACAATTACCTTATACTAACTTATAAAACTACACATGCAATTGACTCTTACCTTATTACAAAGCAAGTTGATAAAAAAGTTTTTAGATATACATCCAACTCTGAATTAAAAAGATATGCATATTTGGGCATAGCACGTTTTCTTATCCTTTGTCAGAAATGTTTTAAATTGTTTAGTATTCATTTTTTGCTCCCAAACTATGAATTAAAAGATGTGCACACTTGGGCATGACAATATTATCTTATCCTTCACGAAAAAAGTTTTGAACTTTTGATTTTCTGCTCCTTTCTTTTCTATTCTTGCTCATTTCCCTTTCCTGCTCTTTTTTATTTTTCTACTCCCATCTTTCTTTTTATGTCGCTGAATATCCTGCAAATTCACTGGAAGCTTGCTGCCCAGCATTTCCTTTGGTCAAGTATCCTTGCATGCCTTAAGACATTCCAAAAAGTAATCTGTAAAAATAGAGAAAAGAGATGAACTGCAGTGAAATTTCCAGGAGTGTATCTATATGGATTTCTTCTTGGTCATTAGGAGAACGCTCATCCATTCCAGACACTTACCGTATTCAACGTAATTAGCGCCCAGACTCTTACGAAAATAAAATTGTACCACTGTTTAGGTCCAAAGCTTCTTTCTAATAAGCATCAATGCTCGGGGCACGTACAGTGTGCTATTCAATAAAATGTGAACAGATTATACACTAGCCCCAAAGTAACCAACACAAAAACACAAGTTTTGAGCGTCACATGCAAAATAAGCAAAGAATATAAACAAAATAATTTAAGTCTTCAAATTAATCAAATATACTATGTTATCACTGTGAGTCAAAAATATTGGATGGGCGCTTATTAGAGCAAGGAGCTTGATACGTTCGAACACGGTATATCCAGTTTATATTGCGCAAGCAGATAAGAGTACGTGATTCTACCTGGAAAGGACACCAGGCTGTCACAGCTTATCTCTCTAGCATCGCTGGTACTCGTTTACATTCGAGTGGAATGGATCAAGCAGAGTAAAGTATCTTGCTCAAGATAAATGAAAACCGAAAGTGACGTTACCATTATGGTGGCGTTCACTTCTGAATTTATTTATGGGATGATACCTTTCCTTTAACTATTGAGATAGGTTATAACAATCATGCACTTTACAAGAAAATGTTTGGCTTATCTACTTATTTACCTTACAAAAGAATTACATAAGAATTGTCTTGGAACTACAAGTAGGATATCACACTGTATGCTCCCTTTTCCAGCAGAAAACACCCCAATTAAAACCAGTTCAAATGGTTTTAAGTGGTCACAAGTTAAAACCAGTTCAAGTGGGAATTGGTGACAGGTTTCAGCTGGTGTTAAGTAGAGCTGTGACCGTGCTGTGCTCGCAAATCCTTGTAAGTCCTGGCTGTGAATTGGAATCAGTACGCTAGCTAATGCGCATGACAGAATTCAACCAAATTGGAGATTTTTCCTATGCAGCCTAACACTAATGCTTGCCATTGCAAGTGTGACCTATACAAGACTCAAAATCAAAATCATTTTTAACTGCCCTAGCAATTTTACTAGCCTAAAATTTCGCTTTGATGTCTGCAAATTTTCCTAATTTCATTACTATTTCAAGACTTGCATTTTGTTGTCATTGTTTGAAAGTCCATCAAGTGAAAGAGAAATATAACTACTGTATTCTAACCCTGATGTCCTGTGACGTAACTTTACACTTGTAGAAAGTTAGTGCAAGTATAAGCTAAATAAATCATAACAGTAATATAATAATAATAAAGTACTTATACAGCGCCATTACTAAAAAGATATTCTATCGCGCTTTCCAATCAAGATGTAAAATAATAAAACACACTGAGAAACTGTCAAAAGAACAAAAGAAGAATCAAATTAAAAAATTAATTAAAGGCCAGCTTCAAAAGGTGAGTTTTTAGGTTACGTTTGAATGAGATAAATGATGAATTAGACTTTACTGAATCGGGCAGGTCGTTCCATAGTTTGGGACCGATGGAACAAAATGCACGAGAACCGAACGAAGTATGAGTACGGGGTAGAGAAAGAGGAGGATTACATGAGCTGCGTGTATTATATGTGGATTTACGGAACTGAATTAGCTGTTTGAGGTAGGCTGGTGCCTGATTATGAATACATTTAAAAACAAGACACAGAACTTTAAATTGGATACGTTTAACAATAGGAAGCCAATGCAGTTCTTTAAGGCAGCTTGAAGCACTATCGAATTTGCGTTTTTGCAAAACAACTTTAGCTGCCTGGTTCTGAATTGATTGCATTGGTAATACACTAGAAGTGTATAACAGTACCTTCCATCCTCTGAAGCATCACCGATACTATCAGCAGTAGAAGTTGCTGAGGGTTCTGAAAGGTCTTTTTCCTCCATCATTTTGGAAGTGAATGATGATGCACCGAGATCAGATTTCGACTTCTTCTTTGGTGGAGTACCACGCTGAGAATACAGCATACAGTAGGTTTTTGATCTAAAAGACGTGAATACATTATTACTTCCAGAGCAAAGTATTTTGTGAATCTATTAACTTTCTTCGTACAAAATTTAGGATTACTTACCTGGTTAAGTTTTATGACTAATTATCTTCACTCTTTATTGAAATTTGTTAATTTGTTGGGAGTGGCAGAATCTTCAAATATATGCGACAAGACATATAAAAAACTCTTAATTTTCACATCACATCTATTTCATTTTTTACTAATCAAATTTGTCTTGCATATTTACATGCTCTAAAATTGACGAATAAAATAGTAACATATTAATATCAATAACTCTCTAATTGGATTTGAAATCATACACATAGAAATATAGTATGGATTTAAGGGAAATGCAGTTATTATATAAAAGAAGAAAGTGTAGCCAAACAATATCAAATGTTGCACCATGGGGTGCTACCTCTTTAGTTACTTCACTAAAATACAAATTATCAACAAATTTTATTGGAAAAGGAATTACACCATTCTTAAAGGAGCTAGTGGCTGATAAACGATGGCGTATTTAATATTCTAGACCAGTGACTCCAGGTGGACAAATACACTACAATTATTCTACTTGCTGTATACTTTTTGTGGAAAGGTGTAAGAACAACACCCCCACTTTTTGGCCGCCAAATTCTTAAAAACCTATGTTATTCTGTTCTTGTAGGGCAGTCAGCTAAGTGACGCCTTGCAGTAGCTGACATTTAGGAAGTAAAAGGAAATGTATCGTCCAATGAATACACTCAGAAGTGAGCACCACCGTACTGTATGTGGGATCAATAACATCACAGATTTCTCGCAATCAAATTAAAAACCGGAAGTGACGTTATATCTATACGGCGTTGCTCATTTCTGAATTTATTTATGGGATAATACAAAATGTAACTCATGTAGCCATAGTGCCATACACATTCTCTTAAAAGGTTACAACATTTAAAGTAAAGACAAATGCAGGGACTTTGTTGTTATGTGTCCTTGTAAGCATTTTTTGTCCATAGAGCTCCATAGAGGAACATGAAGATGGTATGAGGCAGTTAACTTACCATGTTTCTTTAGCTTGCACAGGAGCTGATCCTTTGAACTCGAATGTCTCCTTTCATAATGTATGTGTGTGTATTTGTCTTTTCTGAATCTGCTTCCTCCCTTGATGAGTTAAACTCCTGCTTACAATACTCCCATGTTTTTGGTTGCATCACTAAACCACTCAATGTTGTGTAGTTACAGGAGCACTAAACAGAGGAACTGCCTTCTTTTTCTTTCGCTCATTATTTTCTTTAGCTTTGTTGGAATTAAAGCTTCTAGTTTTTTTTTTCTTTCTGAAATATGATTAAACAAGATTTGAATGTTGTAAGGGAATCACTGTATTTTAATAGCACATCTTTAATAATATTTCAATTACCGTATTCGGCGTATTAAGCACCCTTGCTCTAATAAGCGTCCACCCAACATTTTTTTACTGATATCTTAATCCATTTGATTAATATGATACTTAATATAAGACTTTAAATATTCAAGTTAAATTTTGTTACATTCTTAACTTATTTTGTGACGCTCACAATGTTTTTGTGTTGCTTATTGTAGGGCTAGTTCACATATATGTACAGGGCAGTTCGAATAGCACCCTGAGCGCTTATTAGGAAGTGACTTTGGGTCTAAAAAGTGCTGCAATTTTATTTACATATACGCCTTGGGCGGTTATTACGTCGCTTACGGTATTTAAATAAACAATACTGTAGTTCATCATTACCATTTTTTAGAGCTTTTATTGTTTAGCGTGTTTAGCGTGCACATGCTAAATATTCGCAAGTGCCCTTAACTTTGACTAATTATTGAATTGTGAGTAATTATTTTTCATAGTCAAGACTTGCCGTTGAAAATCAATATGATTGATTCAAATCACACACACACATTTGGCTAATAATATTCCAATTAATGACTATTACAAACTGTAAAACAGATTAACATAATCCTTTTTAAATGCAAGAACCGCCAATGCGCAGTAATCCCATATAAATGGAGATATTCTGAATTTTAGGCAAGACCTCAACACAAATTTGATTATCAATCGCTAGTAGTTTGCTTACTCACAGGAGTCACAGCGGTTGAATTCATATACTGTAGGCCATACTTGTAGGCCACACTTATTATTGTTACAGTAGGCTGCATTGAAAAAAACCTTAAAAATTGCAAAATAAATTCCTTAAAAATCCATTTCCTGAAAGAAAAGAAAAGAACAACTTTACTTCCGTAGAGCCAGCTCTGCACTCAAAATTAGAAGACAAAGGAAACACTACAAATATATTTGCCAAATTGAACTATAGGTCGTTCTTAAAATGACAAGTGTGGAACCAGCAGAGCCGCTCGAGGATTTATATGTGCAGTATGAGTAAAAAAATCCCATCCCAAGCACAGAACCATTGTAGATTCTTCTGGTGTATGTATGAGATTATGCAAAGATAACCATCACAAGCATAATTTTATCTCAAAAATCTACAGAGCCACACCAGAGGGTATCAATGGAAATTTGGTAAATTCATTCAAAAAGTCCACGGAAACAAAACAGAGAATGTCTGCTTGAAAAGATTCTTCAAAATGAATTCATTCATACTTAGCATTTGTGGGGTACCTAAGCCTACAGCCCCCTTCCCTCCCCCGCAAATCATGATCCCATATGGTTTTAACAGGTGATGTGTTCATTACCACTTAAAAACAGTCATGACCTGTAAAAACAGTTGAGACCAATTAAAAACAGTGTGCATTTTATCTGTTTTTTTCCTTTCTGCTGGGTAATCACTTTTCGACACACTAATCAGCTAATTAAATGTTTGAAATCTAATAATCCCAACACGGAATAAGATATCAATATGACCTTATGGTCTTTCCATCTATTTATTACTTTAATAGTTCTCTAACTGACTTATATGAAATTCACGCGGAAATATTCTTTTAAAGGAAAGTTGAAGAGCTAATATGCAATATGGTTAATATCAAAGCCATATCAAATTTCAAATTTCGGATGGAGAGATTCGTCCCTAAAATTTGCAGAAAGCTTGTTTAATGGTGTTTAGCATGTTTCCGTATTTATGAAACTTACAGGATTTCCTTTGTGTATGAGTACTTCAATTAATTAGGTTCCCTAACTATGCCAAACCTATATGATATGTCCATGAATTGAACATATGATAATCTTCCTTGTTGTTAATCATATTTATTTGGTTGGTACTACCTCACTTCCAGGAGATGACGTCATTTTTTGGAGTGAAAACAAAGCTTTGCGCGGTACAAGTGAGCAAGTCCGTATGTGTTTACTGTGTGCGTGTACACAGACACAGCTGATCGTTTTGTTTTCATTCCAATGCGCGCGGTTACTATGCGGTCTGACGACCTCGGGTCACGAAGTTCCCGGATAACCAAATAGATATAATTTATTGATTGTGCTTTATTTGTTTGTATTTTCCAAATGTTCATGGTAGTAGGTTCAAACTTTCTTGCATAATTTTGTTTTATACAAAATGATCCGCGTGTGACAAATATATGCTTGAGATTAAATGTCCAAAATACATGGAATATTACATAGGTGTGGGAATTAAACCTTTTTTTAGCTTGACCATGTGGCCATGGCCCACCTTACAAGAGCAATCGACCGAAAAGTGAGGGCGTATTTCATTGAAGTCTTCCAAATAATCCAGTACGTGTCTTGTATAGGCTTTTCATACAGCCTCTTTGGATTTAAATATTCATAGCTTTGCTGTGCTTTCGATCATGCACGCGAGTCTAGCTGTGTAGGGTACTCAGCTGGTTGTTAGGACTTGACAAATGCACAGGAAGTTTATTTCGTTACTTGTTTTTCTTGTAAACGTATTCACTCAACAAAGTTTGCTTGGAGTTGGCGTCTTTTTACGGTTGTAATGCATTTCAAAGGTCAATTGGTAATAAATCAGCGACGACTGCGTACACCGAGTCTTGCTGTGTCGTTAGGCAAGTGTAATAACATTAGTACATGATATTTTGAAAAGGTTTTTTTTACACTAACGTTACAGTCAAATACTCATACTCATACGTTACTACAGTATTAGCCAAATCCTCCTAGACTCAAGCTTCTTTATCGGCTAAAAATATCAAGCTTTAAGTTAACTTGGGTCCTATAATTTTGTCACTATCATAGTACCATGCCAGAAGAAGAGAAGATTGGAAGGCTTAACATGTGCAGACGTTCACACACAGTGAACGTTCGATCGAGAGCACTCCGCGAGTGAACAAACTTTTATTGAGAGCACTCGGCCAGTGAACAAACCCTTTCATTGAGATTAAATCTATAAATAAAATAAAAAACGGGCCTCGAGATTTGATTGGATGTAGACGAAATGCCAACAAATTATCACAAAAAATACGCCCTCACTTTTCGGTGGATAGCTCATTTAACTGCTTAATGGTCATTAATATTAGCTGCTGTAAGTATTAGTGCAACATAATGATATTTGTTCCGCGTACTTTTAAAGCTTTTAAACCATATATTTTACAGGCAAAACAAGAATTTGTCAGAATTGATTACTTCAGTATGCAAATAAGACAGTGACGTTGAATAATAAATCCTTTAATAAGCCTTATTAAGTGAACCTAAATTTGTCATGATGTAAAACACCTGGTGATCACACCACAAAACATTGTACAGTTGCAGGCGCGGATCCAGTTGGTGCGCGCGGGGCCCTTTGAGATCACATATACCCTCAGCACTTGGTCTCTTTTGCAAAAATTTCCATTCTAATTGAAATTATAGCTGATATCTACGTAAGTCTAGAGCTAGAGTGTGAGAAGAATAACGAACGTCTTTGCAAGTTTTGCACAAAGAGTATCACACCTCATGCACAACATAACAAAAGCTAGTCAGAACGGATGGATGCCCCCCCCCCCCTCCCTCCCTCCCCTTACTTCTTTTCGGAAATTCATGGATCCGCGCCTGAGTTGGACCCCTATTTAATGTAACTACTAATATTTGCGAAATAATAATCTCACTATCAGAAATTTAAAGATTCTCTTAATATCAATTCTTCCACGGGAATTCCCTTACCCCACTATGCGTCAACCTTGAAAGGGGGAAGGGTGCGCTTTGTGTATATAGGGAATGTGATATTTCCCTGTTCCCTACTTATTATTTGTTTCTGTTTTAGAAAAACAGAGCTAAGTATAACTTAACTATAGATAAGCTGTTAAGAAGAACTCTGGATT
>JAIGNY010002651.1:0-12942 GCA_020152595.1 Chiridota heheva | reverse complement strand
GGATACATGTTGCACGCTTCCCCAGTATAAACTTGAAGGCTATATAGGGCCCACTAGCGAGGAGAAAGGGATACAGCCAAGGGGAGCTAAGGGCGTAAGCGTCCAAAGAGTGAAAAATTTCCCAGATTCTCCTGCCAAAAAGTGTCCAGATCCCCATGCAGCAAAATATCTGGCTATACAAAGAGCCCTTCAAACACATACCTCCCCAGGGGTGGCAAATTATCAGGCGGGTAATAAGACACCCCCATGAACAGAAACATTAAGAGCCCCACGCTGTCAGCTATCAGGTGCAGATCCAAGGGGGGATTCCAGGGTATCTGGAATCTACTCCATGAACAGAGACAAGAGCCCCACGCTGTCAGTTATCAGGCGCAGATCCAAGGGGGGATTCCAGAGTATCTAGAATCCCCCCTTGATCCATAACTTGCTTATAATTCATATCCTAAGCTGAAATCCACCCCTCCCCCACCCCCCAAAAAAAAAAAATTGACATATGCATAAAGTATGCACTTTTCAACCAATCGGCAAGCCCTCTAATAACTTCTTGGAAATTTTTAAGCTTGGAATCCCCCCTTTAAAAATCTTCAATTATATTTGAATCTGAATCTGAAACGGTTAAGTCGGCAAAAATCCTTCAAGAGGACATGAACGCCAACCGAGCGTAAAAAGTATGAGTAAAAAATAATATAAAAAAAACTAGTTAGCAATACAGGTGTTAGTAAGTTTAGCTTTGAAACAATTGAGACTTAGTTCATGAACAATGTCTGACGGTAAAGCATTCCAATCCTTTAGTGTGTGAGGGAAGAAAGAGTGTTTATATACATTCTTTTTAGCATAGGAACCTGGAAATTAAGGTCATGATTATTTCTTGTATTAGTTCTAACGGTGGGGATAAGTTCATCTTTATTGATGGCGACAAAATTGTTATTGATTTTATATAGCATATGTAGCCGGTGTTGTATCGTCTTGTTTTAAGCAGGGGCCAATCTAATTTATAAAGCATGTTTTTACACTAGATTTATAAGAGTAGTCTGCCATACAGAACCTGGCTGCTCTCCTTTGAATAGATTCAAGTTTATCCACATCGCACTGGTGATGGGGTCCCAGACTGCAGATGCATACTCAAGTACTGGCCTGACTAGAGCTTTATAAGCAGTGGATTTAACGTCGGTGGGACAGTTTGAGAGGTTACGTTTAAAAGGCCAAGTATAGAGTTAGCTTTCTTGGTTATGTTATGTATATGTTTATCCCATCTAAGTTTATTATCAATTTCAACACCTAGGTATGGGTGGGAGTTGACATGTTTTAGTGGCTGCTTGCATAAGGTATAAACAGGTGATTTAAAGCATTTCTTAGAGGAAATTGACAAGATGTAGCATTTGGAGGGTTGAAATTCATTTGCCATTTGTTTTGCCATTGTTCAAGTTTGTTAAGATCATCTTGGAGGATTTGTTGGTCAGAGGGTTATCAATTGTTCTGTACACAAGGCAGTCATCAGCAAACAGTCTGACTGTGCTGTTTATATTATCAGGGATGTCATTTATATATAAGAGGAAAAGTAAAGGACCCAAGACAGTACCTTGTGGTACACGGATAAAACCTGTTTAGAATCAGAGATTTCACCATCGCAAACAACACGCTGGATGCGGTTGTTGAGGAATGATGCAAACCAGGCCAGAAGATTTCCATCAATGCCATAGGCAGAAAGTTTGGATAACAAGCGCTGGTGGGGACTTTATCAAAGGCTTTTGAGAAGTCAAGAATAGCCATAGAGACGTTACTGTTTTGGTCAATTTGTTTTAGATATCATTTATTGTTAAGAGGAGTTGTGTTTCAGTCGATCTTTTTGCACGGAAGCCATGTTGTAAATCAGTTAAGATATTATGCTCATCAAGGAATTTCATCACATGTGAGTGGATTATATGCTCAAGGATTTTACTACAAACGCAGGTGAGGGAAATAGGTCTATAATTAGCTGGGTTTTGTTTATCACCTTTTTTAAAAACACTACATATGTTTGCTTCTTTCCACTTGTTAGGGATAGTACCATTATCGACAGAGGTTTGAAAGAGATCAGTTAGAATTTCATAGAGGTCATCAACATGTGCTTTTAGAAACCATGGAGGTATTTGGTCAGGACCTGAAGCTTTGTTGGGGTCTAGGTTATGCAGTTGCTTTTTGACACCTTCTGGGGTAATTATAAGTTGGTTTATTTTGCTGTTGGTAAGTGGTTTAGTTACAGGAATTTGGGAGGTGTTTTCTACTGTGAAAGCACTGAAAAACTGGTCATTTAGAATGTTAACTGTAGTTTTACTGTCACTGCAGAGTTTACCGTTATTTAGTAGATCAGACACACCTACAGAGTTACTTCTTAATCTTTTGATATAGGACCAAAATGCCTTTGGGTTTTCGTTAAGTGAGTTTTTAAGTTTATCACAGATGAAGGTGTTTCTAGCTTCTTTGAGGTTTTTATGGACAGCCTTTCTAAAGCTTTTATAGGTAGTCCAGTCATTGGCTTGTTGATTAGTCTTAGCTTTTTAAACAGTTTATGTTTTTTCCTGCAGAGACGGCGTTGGATACGGGTAAACCAGGGCAGATTTAGTTTGGTTGAGGTGAATTTGTGAGGCGTGTTTTATCAATAATCAATTTAATTTCTTGTTCAAAGAAATTCCATTTTTCATCAACATCAATGTAGGAATTAAATTGAGTATAATATTGCAGTTTAAATTTGGTCAGGTCTTCTTTTATTCGTTTTATGTTAGCTTTTTTCTTTAAATAGATTTTACGTTTAGGTAACTTTTTACGAGGAGGAGATATTTAGGTCAATTCAACAATATCATGGTCACTTATACCGGGAATGACATTAGCTGAGGTAACAGCTGGTGAATTGTTAGTAAAAACAAGATCAAGGATGTTGTTATCTCTGGTGGGTGACTGCACCATTTGAGTGAGATTGAATGAATTGGTCACTTCAAGAAAAATTTTGGCTGCTTCGGAGGAAGCGTTAGTTCCTGAAATAATGTTTTGACTCCAGTCAATATTAGGTTAGTTGGAATCACCAGCAAGAATAACATGGTTTTTGTCAGCATTTTTACCAAGCTTTTGGATGGATTTTTTCAACTCAAGTAGGCTAGTGAGATCATTGTGACTAGGTCTGTAAAATGTTCCTATATACATGCTCTTTTTCTTAGGAAATTGGAATTTGGTGCAGATAATTTCACAGTCAGTCTAATTTAGTGAGCTCAGTGAAAACCAGGTCATTTTTATTGCCTGTAGTACACCACCATAACTATTTGAATTTCTATCTTTGCGAACGACTGTATAGTTGTCTGGGAAAGTTTCAGCGCTGGTAATTTTGGAATTAAGCCAGGTTTCAGTGCCAATAATGACATCTGGGTCTTTTTCTTTGATAAGACTTTCCACGGAGGCCGTCTTGTTTGAACACTCTGAAAGTTGATAACAAGAAGTTTTAGAACCTTCCTTTTTTCCCTTTTGGGATTTGTTTTCAATTTGACATCGGGATGGTGGTTGGATCCCAGTCAAGGCCAGAAGAATAATTTTGAAGTGGCTCATATGAGTTAGTACAGTTGATGGAATTGTTAGTTGAGAAGAAAGAATCAGAGAAGTTCATGAAGTCACAAGTGTCACACACCCAGGTACAGCTAGAATGCATGAGATCGCTGTATTTTGAGTCGTCAATGCTACAGCACTTAGTGTGGATCCATAGATCACAATTGTCACACTGTACTGCTTTTCGGATCTCCTACACTGGAGTCCACACAGGCCACAAGGTGCCAAACATTCCAAACAAAACCAATCATCAGATGATGATGCAAGAGTATTGTAAGCTGCATTACTAATGCCTGCACACTTACTATGAACCCATGAGTCACAATCATCACAACAAATACCTTTCTGGTTATTTTTAACAGATTTGTTGCATTGTTTGCAAGGATATTTTGGGAGGGTCCAGGATTGCTTTCAATATCACCAGAAAGGGTAAGGAGTAAAAGGAGTAATTTTCTCCTGCGTGAGTTGAATTTTGTCAATTTCAACTTGATTTGTACGAATGTAATTGCCCATCGATACAAAGATAAGTTGCAAGTGAGTGATTTGAATAATCACTAGAGCCAAACAAAACATGGTAACCAGTTCCTGGGGCGTTTAGAGGCAAATTTGATGCCTGGGATGAATGAGGTTGCGACGAATACAAGAAGTTTAGAGAGTTAGAGACTCGGGAGTATGTTAGCAAGAACAGTACAGGGAAGACGAGGTTGTGAGTGAGAATGAACATGATTGATGGCAAGAAGAATGATTATTTCATGAAGCTTGCGTAATAACGCACATAAAAACTGGTCCCTGTATTAAAATCAAAGTAACAGTCATTAGAATCGGGCCCACTGGCACTAACCTACAACGCACTTTTTGTCAAAAAAGGAAAATAATATGGGACCTAGGAAGTTATGGCCTAATAAAACAAACAATGAAACTCACTACAACTACGCACTCCACCTTAAAAAGGGGAGCTTTCAATTTGCAGGGTATTCTATAGTTACTCCCATACTCCATAGTGCAAACACTGCTGTAACTTTAATGCAAGAAAAAGTCGCTTAACTACTACTACTAAATAAGTTATGTCTTAATTTTCATACAAGGAGCGAGTCTTAGAACTTTACTCAGAACACCACTTACCGAGATATTGTTAACTACTTCCTCGATATTCAAAGGAGGATTCGCTTCGTAGCACATTTTAAATTGTGCCATACCTGTAGTGTCAGGTTTTTTCCATTGTTTTCCGGCAAAGTAATGTTATTCACTCGCGATCATTGCAATACGCAGTCGACAGAATCTTCAACCGGGTCTCTTTTTATGACGTCAGTTTGACGTCGTTTCTTGTTAGGGCTTTTTGACGTCATTTCTTGTTCTGACAACTTACACAAAGTGATGTCATACTGAAGTCGCAAATGGTTGTCACATGACAATAACGCCACAATGATTCTCAACCCAGTCTCTTTGTTAAATTGTGTATAACACACAATGTAAAATGTGTATGAAATTGTGTATAACACACAAATTAGGTGCGTTGTTATTTGAGCGTTAGTGAACGATTCGGGTTGTGCGGTGGCATGCTTGCATTATATTAGCTGATTCCCTGCGTTATTTTGGACGCAATATTAACGCAGGTTGTTGTTTTATTCTTTCACTGCAATAATCGAACAGAATGTCCCCTGCATTAACAGTTGTAATCATTATCGATAACAGTCACAAGCTGTATCACGGAATGGAATAAATAAAACGCATTCCATTGCCTAAATAAACTTTACAACTTTTGATGGCCCCCTCGGTGTGCGGCCCCCGGTGTGCGGCCACCATACCATGTTTGCGCGCGGCTATGGCACTTATTTGAAAGTGATTAGCAAAGTGATTAGCAAAATAGTAAACAAAATTGATGAAACTCAAAGGCACTTGGTTGAAAATTGGATGAAGCTTAAAGGCAATTGGATGAAATTTGGATGAAACTTAAAGGCATTTGAAATAAAATAAAAAAGAAAGGCCAGTCTTGGCTGTATTTGATTTTTCAATCATTTTTTTTTTTTCTTTAAAATATTTTCACAGAGTGTTGTTTTCTGCTTGATGCGCCTAATATTTGTGAGTGTTGTGGAAGCAGGGATGGCATATATGAAAGGAGACAATCAGGAACATACATAGTGATAACCACTTCAGGTAGATCTTTGCAAGAAATATCGACAATATGTTTGATTTTTGCACTGTAATGGTTATGATAATATGATGTCTTGACCAATATTATGATTATCATATTTCTGTTCCAATCAGAAAATGAATCACAAATCCCTGTCTATTCGACATTTCTTTCTTAATACATTGTTGTTTAGAAATTTATCCCTTAATTCTAATTAGGATAAACTGAAAAATTATTATGAACCATTGTAGAGCTTGGTTGTTCATGGTAATTCTAAGATTGCTCTGGGTCCTTGATGAAAATGACGTGATTGCCTCGGTTGTTGCACTGTCATTAATGTTAAGATGTATCCTCTAGCTCTCAGTTGGTTTATTTATTCAGAAGTTTGTTCTTCCAAAAATTAATTGTTATCTTTTGTATGAGATACTGGGATATAGAGAAAGCTTGATTGATACATTATATGATATGATAATAGAATCCACTTAAATTGTTTGATCATTTAACAGCATTTCCAATTCCCATGTAAAAAACATGCAATTTTCTTGATGGGTGTTATTGAGGAGCTTGGAATAGTTTTGCTTACATGACCTGTGTGGTATTTCTTTGTTACTTACTTGGAAACACAGTTTTGTGGTCTGTCTCAATTATATTTTGCAGGAATTACATACATTTACATAACTGGCCCAAATTTTGTGTATATTAGAGGAATACATTAAAAGTATAAGATATGCATAACAAACAAATGCTCTTGAATGAGTCGAGCAATAGCATAAAAATTACAACTCTAAAACTGGAAATTAAAAGGATTAATGCTCATGACACAGATGATGATAGCAACATTAATTGTGTTCCAAATAATTAATTAATGTTTTAAATTTTGCTTAATTTGGTATGATACCAACTTATGAAACAATTTTCTTTGCATTTACTTCAGGTCCTTTTCATGCTCAGGGGTGCATTCCTGTGTGCTATAGTTGTCAGAGAAGTAATGATGGTTGGGAGATAAGGAACATCCTAAGCCATGGATTTTGGCCTGCAAGTTTCATGTATGAATGGAATGGTATATTTTATTATCTTCAAGCTCCATACAGTCATATTACAGTACGAACATAGTATTGTTTATATTGCCATTATTCATACACTTTTATTACAGGTAGACAGTATCATCTTTTAGGGACATTTAATTAGCATATTATGATACTCATTTATATTTTGTTTTCTTAAGAATTTTCCTGTCAATCATGTCACTCTTGCAACTGCATGAGGGAATATCGTTTCTGCCAAAGGGAGTTGCAGCTTCTAGAGATGGATGTCATGCAGTGTCCACCTTGTACAATGGAACAACACTCTTGCTATATGGATGGAAATTTTAAGGTGTACAGATATGCCAAAGTACCAAGGTACAGTAATTATTGTTGAATCAATTATTTGTAAGAATGTTTATTTTTCATTTTGAAGGGCTTTACTTTCCTTAAATTACCTTCATGTTGAATATTTCAAAGACTGTAATTTTTGAGTCATCATCATCATTATCATCATTCATTGGTATAATGCAAAGAAATGACAAACCATCCTTTGTCCATCAGGTTAGTTTAATCTAGCATGTACTGGTATAATTACACAATTTCCAGACGTAATACAATTTGTTCACATCAAGAGGAAGCTTTTTATGATATGTTGTATGAATGTAATGTTAACCAAGCTTTTGATAATATGTTGTATGAATGTAATGTTAAACAAGCTTTTTATGATATGTTGTATGAATGTAATGTTAAACATTATATTTCTTTTTATTGAATTAAATTGTACCCAACTTCGTAAGTCAATAGTTGTAATATGAAAGGCATATTTGAAGTGTGTTCATTTCAGAGTTATTGGTGATGTTTCACATTTCATAGTGGACTTACATTGGATTCTTCAAAGAAATCATTCAATTTGTCTGAGGAACTTCTTGTGTCTGTTGTGTGATATTCTATCAATTTAATTTGAGATTACCAACTACAGTGTACAATAAATAGAAAATATTAGTATGTGTATGTTCCAGTGGTTGATTCAAATCTGATTTGTTGCTTCTTTTAAAGGGAAACCAAACACCTTACTACCAGGATGTATTCATCGTGAACAACAAGACTGTGGCACAGCATGACCAGCTGATTGGTAATATGCAGCAAACAAAGGTATGTTTTTAATATAACATATATTTTATGACATCAAAAGCTAACAAAAATGTTTAATTTGATTAAAGCTTCAGACACTTGTTGTTTATGATATTATGGAAGTGAAGATTTATTTGATGATTTTTGTTTACATATCATATTTATTTAGTGCTTAAAGTTTAAATGAGAATGTACAAAATTTTATGGTGAAACATCTCCTTGGACTTAAAGATAATAAAGAAAATGTAAAAGTTAGCCTTGAACTGACTTTATTGGAATAATTAAAATTCACATAGAGTGTGCTGCCAGGGATACAGGGCAATTGAGAAATCTTGTTGGCAGCCTATGCCGAATGACTGGCAGAAGGGCCTAAATCCTAACTATCATAATGGACATAAAACAAAATAGAAGTGCACCACTTTTTAGGCCTGAAGTCTCTTTCTGATAAACACCCATAGTCCAGCTGTGTACAACGTGCTATTCAAACTGCCGGCATTGTGTGAACTGGTTCTCTACCAGCTCCACAATAACCACCACAAAAACATCGTGAGCATTAGAGAAAATATCCAAATAATGTAACATAACTTATTTTAAGTCTTCAAATTAATCAAATAAATTACGTTATCAGTCAAACAAAAGTGGGGTGTGCGCTTATTAGAGCAGGGCTGATTTTTACATTGATTACAATAATAATTATTATTTTGATGATAAATATGACAGTAGGATGACACAAGTAAAAGACATTTTTTTTATTTCTCTTTCTTTGCAAGAAAAAAATGTTGAACACTAAAGCTTTTTAAATTTAGGCTGTTCCTCATTTGTAGATAACAGAGTATTGCTCTTTTGGTAATTTGTATTTTAACTTTTGAATAATGTTCGAAAATTCAGTACAATCACTTCTTAAACTTTAAACAACAATTTACATCCAACGGCTCATTTTATTTCGACCAATCATAATATATTTAGGGGACTGACTCAGACAACCTATGTGGATCCTCATATTGGAAAGCTGCTCGAGGTTCAAGAAGCAAAATTTGAGCTTCGTTAGATGAGACAGGTCTTGTCGTCGCTGACTGTAGGCATGCCATGGCATCTAGCGCAGTAAATATGTTTACAGGGGAGAGATATGCCTATCACCATTACCTTCATGTAAGGAAAGTGAGTTTCCTGTGGCAAGACGTCATTTGCAAGTACTGGCCTTGGGCAGAGAAGGTCGCCAAGAGGCACACTATTTTCAGGGACGCTGTGGATAAAGTCAGACCAGCTCTATCAGTGATGCATGCCACAGTTCATGCTTGGAACTGCCAGGTATGATTATCTTTAATTTGTTTGCATATACATGATGTATTTAAGTGGTAGTCACTAAAGGCCTACAATATATGCATACTTTCCTTCTTATAGTTGCAGGTTGTTTGGTCTGGTGACAACCAAGGGAATGCCGGAACTACTACAGGAGAGGACATGTAACAATTTTTCAGTTACATGTCCAGAGTTGGCTCAACCACAAAGAATATGTCTGCATCAAGTGAGTATGAGGTTGCTGACATATGCTTGCTCTTTCCTCTCGACATCTAATGTAAAGAAAGTAATTAGTGATTATCAAATTAACGATATACTGTATAAATGACCGACTGGTTAGTTCAATTGGTAGAGCACCTGCTATCAGTCGGAAGGTCATGGGATTGAATTCCGGCCGAGTCATACCAAAGGCTTTTAAAAATGGGACCTGCTGCCTTCTTGCTAAATGGGACCTGCTGCCTTTTTGCTAAATGGGACCTGCTGCCTTTTGCTAAATGGGACCTGCTGCCTTTTTGCTAAATGGGACCTGCTGCCTTTTTGCTAAATGGGACCTGCTACCTTCTTGCTAAATTGGACCTGCTGCCTTCTTGCTAAATGGGACCTGCTTCCTTCTTGCTAAATGGGACCTGCTGCCTTCTTGCTAAATGGGACCTGCTGCCTTCTTGCTAAATGGGACTGGCTGCCTTCTTGCTAAATGGGACCTGCTGCCTTCTTGCTAAATGGGAACTGCTGCCTTCTTGCTAAATGGGACCTGCTGCCTTCTTGCTAAATGGGACCTGCTGCCTTCTTGCTAAATGGGACCTGCTGCCTTCTTGCTAAATGGGACCTGCTGCCTTCTTGCTAAATGGGACCTGCTGCCTTCTTGTTTGGTGCTCAGCATTTAAGAGTGGAGCAAGGTAATAATACTACAGCCTTTGCACCGTAAAATGTGGCAGCATGCTGCAGCTTTGAGCTATGTTTGCTTGTAAAGAACTTTTGAATATACCTGTATAGAAAGGGCACTATATAAAATCCTTGTATTATTATTTATATTATTATTATTAACTACTACTGCTACTGCTACTGCTACTACTACTGCTGCTGCTACTACTGCTGCTGCTGCTGCTGCTGCTGCTGCTACTGCTGCTGCTGCTGCTGCTGCTGCTGCTGCTGCTGCTGCTGCTGCTGCTGCTGCTGCTGCTGCTGCTGCTGCTGTGCTGCTGCTGCTGCTGCTGCTGCTGCTGCTGCTGCTGCTGCTGCTGCTGCAGCTGCTGCTGCTGCTGCTGCTGCTGCTGCTACTGCTGCTACTGCTACTACTACTATTATTACTTATTATTATTACTGCTTATTATTATTATTATTATTATTATTATTATTGTTATTATTATTATTGTTGTTGTTGTTGTTGTTGTTGTTGTTGTTGTTGTTATTATTATTGTTATTATTATTATTATTATTATTATTATTATTATTATTATTATTATTATTATTATTATTATTATTATTATTATTATTATTATTATTATTATTATTATTATTATTATTATTATTATTATTATTATTATTATTATTATTATTATTATTATTATTATTATTATTATTATTATTATTATTATTATTATTATTATTATTATTATTATTATTATTATTATTATTATTATTATTATTATTATTATTATTATTATTATTATTATTATTATTATTATTATTATTATTATTATTATTATTATTATTATTATTATTATTATTATTATTATTATTATTATTATTATTATTATTATTATTATTATTATTATTATTATTATTATTATTATTATTATTATTATTATTATTATTATTATTATTATTATTATTATTATTATTATTATTATTATTATTATTATTATTATTATTATTATTATTATTATTATTATTATTATTATTATTATTATTATTATTATTATTATTATTATTATTATTATTATTATTATTATTATTATTATTATTATTATTATTATTATTATTATTATTATTATTATTATTATTATTATTATTATTATTATTATTATTTATTATTATTATTATTATTATTATTATTATTATTATTATTATTATTTATTATTATTATTATTATTATTATTATTATTATTATTATTATTATTATTATTATTATTATTATTATTATTATTATTATTATTATTATTATTATTATTATTATTATTATTATTATTATTATTATTATTATTATTATTATTATTATTATTATTATTATTATTATTATTATTTATTATTATTATTATTATTATTATTATTATTATTATTTATTATTATTATTATTATTATTATTATTATTATTATTATTATTATTATTATTATTATTATTATTATTATTATTATTATTATTATTATTATTATTATTATTATTATTATTATTATTATTATTATTATTATTTATATGCCTTGTTTATACCGAAACTTTTAAAAGGGTTACAAATAGTAACAATCACAATCTATTAATTATGGACTGGATCTTTTTGGACTGGAGTATCCACATGGGATTTAAATCAACCACCAATATGAGTGCTCTGCGACCATTCTTTTGCATATGTGCAGTTAGCAAACAATGTGAGGTCCTACTGATGTTTATTCTTTCTGTTTTCCATTCAAAATAATACGGTTTTTTCATATCTGCATTACATAAATTGATTAGTATTGTGCAGATGAGCACTCTTCATTTATTTCCTAGCATTTTTACTTCTCTCTTTTTCCATTGTTTTCACTTAACATAACAAAATGACGGGCTCAGAAAGGTGAATCACTTCATAAAAAGCCCAAACTAACACCACCACCACCACATTGCTATTACCCTTTTAACCTTCGCCAATGAAGTTGGACGGAGGTTATGTTTTGCTTCTGTTTGTCTGTTTATTGGTTTGCCTGTCATCGAGATATGTCAAGAACTGATGATTGGATTTGGATCAAAGTTGGTGTGTGGTTTTATTACTTAAGGAAGAAGTGATTAAAATTTGGGACATTGAAACAGGGAAAGGGCAGAAATTGAGACATTTATTGAAAAGCAGTGCTTCTGATTTTCTATTCTACAACAGCTTCAAAATGCCTTTCTTCGACCAATCTCCTGACTATGGTACACAATCATTTTTATTCCTTTGTCCATTTATTTGCATCAGAGTAAATTTGTTGTTCTTCATCTGCCTATCCTTTCAGGAAGGGAAGACACACTGACAGAACATGTTTTTTTTTGGAATGAGAGAAAAATCAGAAAGATGCCTCATCTACTATTCAAGAAATACATTAGGGTGTGTAATTCTTTTCTCATTGAAGGTAATATTATAAATTCTTTGGTTATCATGCTTCAGTGCGGTATTTTGTACATTGTTTTCAATACCTATAATGTATTTCTGTATACAGTTTTGAGACGTCATGGAATTTTGAATTTCCATATTGAACATATAGTAATGTATGTATAATTGTATGTAAGTCATATTTTGCCACTATTTGTTTGTGTATTTATTTGTTTATGTGTTTGTTTTGATATCACCAATATATTTGTGAAAGTATTGAATGGATTTGAATTACATTTGGTGTGTGGTTTGGTTAGCTATTGCATAAGAAGTGATTACATGATTACAAGTTGGTGTATATTGGACAGCTATGGTGGGGTTGGGATAATTTATGGTGATATTTGTTGAGGTGCCCAATGAGATGTGTTTATTAATGATTTTTTCTCAAAGGAAACCCCAAAAAATAGATTATTCACAGATTGGAAACCAAAAAATTTACTACCATTAAAGAAAAGCACAACAATTG
>JAIGNY010002650.1:7500-11827 GCA_020152595.1 Chiridota heheva | reverse complement strand
TTTAAAATTTACATAAAAGTTTCCGGTAAGTGTCCCAACAGTTTGGTCCAAGATTGTCTGAAAAATGTCATTGAGTAAAAAACATCGTAAATGTCGATTGAAAAATAGTTTTATGTAGGGAAGTCATGATATTTGTCGAAAAACAGACATTCAATTGTTTGGAGAATTCAGGAAAATACAATATAAAGGAATCAACTCCTTCTGGACCTTGCTATTTTAAGTAGATAAAAAACAAAGCTTTATTCTTTGTTTTGCCAAGACAAAAACCCCTTGTGTTTGACACACACTTTTTCAGAATGTCTCAGTGCTTTATTCTTTTACCACTGCATTGTTCTGAGCAATTTGGACTGTTGGAATACTACCGGAAATGATGGCAGTTAGGGGTGGGAGTGGGGCGTGGAGGGGGAAGAGGTGAGATGGGAGACTGAACTAATGTAAGTTGGGTGTAGAGTATTTCCAATAAGTTTTAGATCAGATTCAGCATGTAAACAAAAAAGTAAGTTTCGACATGCTCATATTGCTTTTTAATTTTATTATCGAAAAATACTGTACAAGAATAGGAAAAGACGGACATTGATGAAAAGTAAGAGTTCAACCAAATTTGATGAAATAAAAGAAATATGATACGACTGTGTAAATAACAAAAACTATTAGATTCTATGTTTAAATCAAACGTGTGCCACACTCTCGTCTTAGCTAACTAATTTACCAAAGTTGACGTCGATAGCTTTGTCTTTTATTTGAAGAAAGTAAAGCGAATATTTACGTTCCCCGTGTTAAAGTTGTAGTGACTAGATATTAATGAAGTGAAAATAATCAGATAAAGTTCATACACAAATTGAAAGGGAATTTCTTCTTAAGATAAAAAAGTTATCAAACGATTTACCACAGGTTATAGGACGCCTTGTTAAGTAAAGTGATCTTTACTCGATTTTCATGGTAAATCGTAGGAGGGCGCTGGATTAATAAAAGAATGAGGCTTTATATCAATTTCCCATTGCCAAGGTCTCATATCCCCCCCACCTCTCCCCTTTATCGACACACACGAACTTTCAAAACAAATTCAAACACTATCCACATACTTCAAAAAGCCCCCGGGCCTCAAATGTTCAGCAAAATTGTTTGTGTTTGTGTTTGCCATACATTGTTTTAGACAGTCTGAAAAATGTTATGCAGTAATTACATCGTAAATGTCAATTGAAAAATAGTTTTTTGTAGGGTAGTCATGATATTTAAAAAAAAAACAGACATTCAATTGTTTGAAGAATTCAGGACAATACAATATCAAGGCATTAATCCTTCTGGATAAGCAGATAACAAATATGTGTTTGCCACCCATTTTTTCAGAATGTCTCAGTGCTTTATTCTTTACCACTGCATTGTTCTGAGCATTTTGGACTGTTGGATTACAGCCGAAATTATGATAGTTAGGGGTGGGAGATGGGGTGATAGAAGAGGGGGGGGGGTAGGGGTGAATGAGATGGAGATTGAAATGATGGCAGTTAGGTGTAGAGCATTTCCATCTTTTAATCAGATTCCAGCATGTAAACAAAGCTTCACTCGAAGAATTGAATGTATCGGTCTCTTCTGTATGTAGACAATACTGTTGAGTTGAAGAATTGTAGTTTGAACAAGAGTTAACGCGTGAATAGATTGAAAAGGAGAAAGATCTCAAAGAAAAAGAGCTAAAGCTCAGAGAGATGGAAATTCAGAAATAAATCAAGTTGAAAGAGTTAGAAGTTGCTGGGCAAAGTGTACATGTTGTACCTAAAATTCATAGTACTAGGTTTGATGTCAGAAAGCATGACTTATTCCACCATTTTAAGAAAAAGATGTTGACAAATTTTTCAATCATTTTGAAAAACTAGAACAGCTTGAGTAGCCACGTGATCAATGATCATTATTGGTACAATATGTATCTGTTGGAAATGCTCAACAAGTTTATTCTGCATTGTCTGTAGAAGTCAGTAAAGACTATGAAGCTGTTAAAAGTGCAGTTCTTAGTGCATATGAGTTAGTGCCTGAAGCATATAGGCAGATATTTATAACTTGCCGGAAACGGGATAATCAAACATATGTAGAATTTGCACGTGAAAAGGAATTTTTTTCTGATAGATGGTGTTCTTCAAAACAAATAAGATTCATTTGATAAAATAAGGCAATTAGTTCTTGTTGAATAATTTAAGAAGTGTGTTCACAGTGATATTAAACTTCATCCTGATGAACAAAAATTTGATAATTTAAGTAAGACAGCTGTAATTGCAGATGAGTATTCACTTACCCACAGAGGCACTCTAAATTCATTCAATATGATTAAGGTACAGTTCAAAAAGTTTACTCAGGTAGGCCATCCTTCCCAACTTTTGCAAAATCATCTGGTGATAATGCAGAAACACATCCAAATTCAAGTTGTGCAAAAATCGACCATGTCAACACATAAAGTGACGCTATTGAACCAACATGTGGCTATTGTCAGAAGAAAGGCCATTTGATTTCATTTGATTAAATTATTTTTTTACATTTTCACCAGCGCAAATTTGACTTCCACCAGGGAAATTTAACGTAATCTTTAAAAATTACTTTTGATATTTGTTGAAGAGCAGAATTTAACATTTTAATCACCTGCAAAAGCTTAACTTATACAGAAATATTATTTCAAATATCATTTCCAAAGTATACAACTTTAGAATTACAGAATTTGACAAGCAAACAAAAAAATTAACGGCTGAAATTATTAGCAACAATTTAAATTATGGTCACTGCGTATGTCTCGGTCTCCCAATCGGAAGATCTCCCAATCGGGAGCGTGGACAGGACTGCTCACAGAAATGATAGTTCTCATCCTCTTCAGGATTCATTTGACTTTGAGTTGGGATGAGCTTTTATGTGTAACTTAGATAACCTCGAGGACTCTAGTTCTAGTAATTCTTCCCCTGTCCCTCCTAGGTCAGGTTATGAACAAAATTTTACTGTTCCCATTGGTGAGCTTTCGTCTGCTTCTCTAACAAGATAACAGCTTTTGGGTGAACAAGGAAATGATATGAGTTCTCGCCTTTCATCAATAGCGCCCTCACTGAGGACGAAGCAAGCAACGTCCCAGTTTGCTATTATCTTAAGAGAGGCATTTTCATAAAAAATGAAGACCTCCAGACGTACCCGCTGAGGACAAATTGAGGTCCGAAATTTTGAGTCTAGCTCATGAAACGCCATTTGCAGGACATTTACGTGTCAATAAGACATATAATCGGATACTTAGTCATTTCTTCTGGCCCAAACTAAAACATGATGTAGCAGATTATTGCAAACATGTCATACATGTCAATTGGTAGGGAAACCAAATCAAAAATCCCACCGGCTCCATTGAAACCAATACCAGCTTTTGAGGAACACTTTAGCAGAGTTATAATAGACTGTGTAGGTCCCCTACCTACGGCTAGGTCAGGTTATCGGTATTTACTTACTACCATGTGTGCATCAACAACATTTCCAGAGGCTTTCCTCTGAGGAATATCAAAGCTCAGACTATTACAATAGCTTTGTTGAAAATTTTCATCTTAGTTGGTTTGGCAAAGTCTGTACAGTCAGATCAAGGTAGAAACATTTTCTTTTAAACAAGTAATGTATGAACTTGGTATTAAGCAAGTAACATCAAGTGCATATCATCCAGAAAGTGAGGGAGCTCTAGAAAGATTCCATCAAACTTTGAAAAACATGATCAAGACATTCTGTCATGATAATGAAAGGGATTCGTGGAACATTGAAAATGTTGAAAGAAAAGTGGTTGACTGATTCAGGTGACATGAATCTGTTAGACTACGTGTCTACATTTAAATGCAGGCTGCAAAAAGCATGTGACCTCACAAGAGAAAACTTGAAACGGTCACAAATCAAAAAACAAATGATATGACAAAAATGCAAAAATCAGAACTTTTGAGCCTGGTGAAAAAGTTTTGGTACTGCTGCCAATCCCAGGGCAGTCACTTCAGGCAAGATACTTTCGACCATATGTCATTGAGGAAAAGGTCAATGACACTGACTACATTTTCCTGACTCCTGGTAGGAGAATAACGGAAAGATTATGTCACGTCAATATGATTAAGAAGTATTTTGATAGAAAACCAGGTCAAGAAGAGCTGGCAATAGTTCAAACAAAAATTGAGGTTACACTTCCTGTTTCACCTGATGTTGATGAAAATAATGTTCAGAATACTAGTATAAAAGAAAAAGGTGATGATGTTCTAGAAATGTGTATTAAGTTACAAAATTTTGATGTGCTTGCGAATCTTAATGACAAGTTAAGTAATCTATAGGAAAAGGGAAAGAAAAG
>JAIGNY010002649.1:0-11710 GCA_020152595.1 Chiridota heheva | reverse complement strand
TAATGTAATCATGAATGGTAATACAATTTCAAGTTTGACATCAAAGGCGCACGTTTCAAAAAAGCACCCCCAATTTCGTTTTATTGATTCCTTAAATTTTTTACCTATGGCCCTAGCCAAGTTCCCTAAAACTTTGACTTGCAGGAGCGCGAGAAGGGTTATTTCCCGTACCTATTCAATGACCACTTCAAACGATTTACTATGACGGGATTGGCCCGCTTTGAAAATGTATGATCCCGATCAGATGTTCCCTAAAAATAGAAGATCTTTTCTGGAGTGGTACAGTCATCAATCCGGTAAGAGATTTTGCATGACTAAAGAGCTTTCCAACTATTGTAAGTCTGATGTGTGCATATTGAAAGAGGGGTGTGTTAGTTTCAAGGAGGCATGCGGTTTGACCCATTTGAATTTAACATAACCATTGCTTCTGCCTGTATGTGTGTTTTCCGCAAGGATTACATCATACCCAAGACATTAGCAGTGGTGCCCCAGAGGTAGGGGGGGAGGCAGATTCAGTCATTGAAAGCGATTGAATGGTTACGTTTTCATCTTTTCAAAATGCAACAAACTATTCAAACAGCTGAATCTGATGGGGAAGAAGCGAGGTGGGAGAGCACTATGTGGATGGGAAATGTGGCAAAAGGTTGTTTGAATTCCAGGGGTGCGCGTACCATGGATGTGTGAAGTGTTTCCCTGACCGTAGCGCCCTTATTCCTTACGGAGGTGAGACCATGGGCGACGCTTGTGATAAGACAGAGAGAAACATTGAGAAATTGGAGGCTGGTGGTTTTTATGTTGAAGAGATGTGGGAATGCGTGTGGATGAGATGAAAAAGAGTGACAATGAGGTCCAGAAATATCTTGCCGGAAAAGTTTTTAGGAAACCTCTCAACCCTAGAGATGCATTTTTTGGTGGTAGGACCAATGCCTCTAAACTGTATCATAAGTGTGCAGAGGACAAAAGATTCATTATGTGGATTTTTGTTCCCTGTACCCCTATGTAAACAAGAGAGGTACATATCCTGTCGGGCACCCTGAAATTGTGCGAGACCTGGCACCTGAAGAGTTTAGCGATATTTACGGCTTTCTCACGTGTCGGGTGCTGGCCCCTGAGGGTTTGTTGCACCCCGTTTTGCCTGTGAGGGTAAACGAGAAGCTCATGTTCCCGCTCTGTTTAAAGTGTGCGGAAGATGGCGACAGAATATGTTCACACACGGATAATGAACGCTCATTTTGGGGTACATGGGCTCATATAGAATTGGAGAAAGCGCTTGAGCACGGGTACAAAATTCTCGAAATTCCCGAGGCCTGGCATTTTGAAGAACATCGCCAGGAATCAGAGGATCAACAGGGGTTGTTTAGTAAATATATCAATACCATGTTGAAATTGAAAACCGAAGCCAGTGGGTTTCCGTCCTGGTGTAAAACGGATGCTGATAAGGAAGATTATGTCGAAAGCTATTTTCTTTCTGAAGGTATTCATCTTGAGGTTGTACAGGGGCAAGCAAGGAGAACGTGTTGATTGTGAGGATGCAGTGGCAATTGTTACAGAGGGGTTGGGGGAACCAATAAGGAGGTGGGAGGAGTGAGGTGGGTGTGACCAATTCTAAGACGGGTAATATGAACGTTGTCGATACGAGAAAGGTTGTTGATGGTGGATTTGATCGATTGTGGGCTGATAACATGGAGTTTGTTATCAATTTGAAGTTCCATAAGGTTTGCCAGCGGTCACGAACAAGAGAAGCGATAAGCGGTTTGATGTCAGAGAGGGTTTTGGGAAAAGGGGAAGGGAGGAGGTTAAGGGCAAGCTTAGCGGTTGTATCAGCCCTGTCATTGCCAGGGATGCCAACATGGCTGGGTATCCAGAAGAAAAGAACACTTTTCCTGCAGAGGGTGGGAGAAAAGAGTTTCCGGAGGAGGAGGTGGCAGGTGAGGTTATCCCATTTAAGATTGAGTAATGAAGTAAGAACAGCCTTTGAGTCAGAGAAAATGGCAAAGTGACTAAGAGGAGAGTACTAATAAAGTTGAGGGCGAGGAGAATGGCCTTAGCCTCGCTGAAAAGATGGATGAGTGGTCAGGAAGTCTGCTACTGAGGGTGATGTCTTGATGATGGCAGCAGCAGCTGTCTTGTTGCCTTCCTTGGAGCCATCAGTATAGATGGAGGTGTAATTTGAGAGTTGGTCTTTGATTTGGTTGTGGAGATTGATGAAGAGATTAGGGGTGAGTTTGAGTTTTGTTATAAGTGGAGAGGTCTAGGTGGACAGAAGGAAGGGGGTGGCCCAAGGCGGAAAAGTGGGCCAGAATAGGTGCCGAGAGTGGCGGGGTTGATGCCAAGTTGAAAGAGGTCTGATTTAATGCGTAAGCTGAAGGGGGCGATAGGGTTTTAGTCCTATCAAAGAGGGAGGAGAAATTGGGGTACCTAATGAGGTTGTAAACAGGGTTCTGGGTGTTGGTGAGGACTCTAAAAGCATAGGAGAGGCTAAGCTTTTTACATCTAAGTAGAAAGGGGGTTCTGGCTTCAACATGAAGGCTAGTGATTGGGGAGGTCCTGTAGGCTCCTAGACAAAGCCTGGAGGGCTTCATTTTGGATGGTGTTAATGTGGTTGAGGTATGAGTTGTGAGCGACACAGTAAACAATATTGCCATAGTCAAGCTTGGCACCTAATGGTGAGCCTGAAAATTTTGAGGAGAGCATATGGTTCGCCCCCCAAGTAGTGTTGGAGAGCAGTCGAGGAGGTTGAGGGAGCTATTGCATTTTAGTTTCAGGTTGGTGATGTGTGGCTTGTAGGTGAGCTTGGGGTCTAGAGTTAGACCAAGGAACTTTGTGTTTTCAACTTTAGGATGCGATTCCCATTGAGCACAAAGTTCGGGTTGGGGTGGAGGTTGTTGAAATGACAAAAGTGCATGCAGACTGTCTTGTCTTTGGAGAATCTAAAACCGTTATTGTTGCTCCAGACTTGCAGCTGATTGAGGCTGGTTTGGAGCCTATTTTCAACAATAGGAAAGCTAGGGGAGGAGTAGAAGATGGTGAAGTCATCCACGAGAGGGTACGCTTGATGCTGGGGCCAAGGTCATTCCCGATGTCATTAATGCTCAGGTTGAAGAGAGTGGGGAGAGGATGCTGCCTTGGGGGACGCCTCTTCTTGGGGTACGGCTTGGAGAGGGTGTGGCCAATACGAACTTGGAACTGCCTGGGTGAGAGGAAGTTTTGAATAAAGATGGGGAGGTGGCCCTGAGGCCAATGGTGAAGTTTCCGGTAATGCCGATTTCCAAGTAGTGTCGAAAGCTTTCGAGGTCAAAAATATGGCAATGAGGTGTTCCTTTTTGCAAAGGATTCCTGGATAGCGGTGTCGAGCGAATTAACTGGTCTAGGGTATTGCGACGCTTTTCGAAGCCGCTTTGGTGAGGAGAGAGGATTCTGTTGGTCTCGAGGAACCAGTTTAGTCTCTGATTAATGATCTTTTCCATAATTTTACAGAGACAGCAAGTAAGGGCGATGGGTCGGTAGCTGGTGGGGTCGGTGCTATCCTTCCCGGTTTAAGGACGGGATGACAATAGCTGTCCTCCAGATAGGGGAAAGGAGTGTGAGGACCAAATGTGGTTGAAGATGGTGAGTAGGGGTAGTGGTGGCCTTGATGGGGAGGTGTTTCAGAAACTGATAGGGGATGTTATCTGGGCCCTTGAGGTGCAGCCAGCGCTGATGGCTTGGTTTAATTCAGAAAGGGTGAGAGGGGTGTTGTAGCTGGAGTTGTCAGAGGGAAAAGTGATTCTCCGGCTTCATCGCAAGCTTTTTTGATTTTGAAAGCATTGGAGTAGTTGGTCGAGGACGAGATGTTGCTGAAAGAGGCGGCGAGGTGGTCAACGATGTCCTTTTTTTTGTGAGAAGGTCTCCATTCCAAGAGAGATGGGAGATGGAAGATTTGCCTACTCTGCCGTGGAAGCTGTTAACCATTCTCCAAATCTTCTTAGTGGGGTGTTGGTGGTGAGAGAAGAGATAAAGTTGTTCCAAGTGTTGGTTTTACTGTCCTTGATAGTGCTGCTGGCCTTGCACGGCTGATGCGAAAGAGGTTAAGGTTATGGGTGGTCGGGTTAGTTTTAAAGTTCCTGAGGGCTCTTTTTCCTGTTCTTGATGGCGGTTTTGCAGTCATCTGAGAACCAGGGGTTGGGGGATGATTTGGGGGTTTGGAGGTTTTGGGAATTGAGCAGGTGGCGATGTTGATAAGGATATTACTGAAGTTAGACATGGATCCTCATCCCGAGAAGATGGGGGGAGAGGTGAGTCACAGAGGGTTTCAAAAAGGACCAGTCAGCCTTGTCGAGGTTCCAATTGGGGGTGTGCTCAGTGGGGATTTGAAGATTGGAGTGTATAAGAAGAGGGTAATGATCACTACCACAGAGGTCAGCAGTGACTCTCCAACTAAAATCAGGAGGAGGTTAGGGGAACAGATAGACAGGTCAATACAGGTGAGAGAGCCTGTGGCAGGATGAAGGTAGGTCGGGAGTTAGTGTTCAGTAAGGACAGGCTGTGCTGACGGAGAGCTTTTCGATGAACTTGCCTCTAGGGGTGGTGGTATTAGAGCCCCACAGAGGGTTGTGAGCGTGAAGTCACCAAGAAGGATGAAGGGGGTGGGAAGCTGAGAGATGAGGTTGTTAAGGCTGGTTGGTTGAATGTTGGTGTTGGGAGGAGATAGATATTGCAGAGAGTGAAAGTTTTGTGGAGGGAGATAGAAATACAGATGGCCTGAAGGTCGGTGTGCACACCTAACAGGGCTGTGTGGGATATCGTGTCTAACGAGAATGGAGACGCCACCACAGGCCCTGTCAGCATCCACTTGATGTTTGTGATAGCAAGCAAAGTTGTTAAGGAGTAATGGTCGGTGGTTTTCAAGAAAGTTTCTTTGTAGGCAGAAGACGATCGGGTTGAAGGTGGAGGCCAGAAGGTCGATTTCTTCAGAATTGGCCTTAAGGCTCCTAATGTTCCATTGTATGATGTTGTGGGTGTTATTGTAATTGTTTGTGGTGTATGCCATAAAGGAGGCGGGGGTTATCTGGAGGAAGATCTGCTGGGTCTGAGTTGGCTTGTTTTTTCTTTGGATCTGTTTCTTTGGGAGCGATTGTTTTTGAAAATTGACGAGAAGTATGATCGGTGTGTTCGGTAATCGAACAATCCATACTCTCTTCAGTGTGGGTTTGGGAGGTGGGTTGTTTGTTGATTGGTTGTTTGTTGATTGGTTTGTTTGTTGTTTGGTTGTTTTTTTGGTTGGTTGTTTGTTGGTTGATTTGTTGGTTTGTTGATTGTTTGTTGGCTGGTTTTAGCTTGATGTATGAAGGTATTAGTGGTGTTGGTGTAGGGGCGTGTAGGGGCTTTAGAGTAGAAGGAGGTTGAGGAGAGAAGTGGTGGTGGAGGTGGTGTGGGTATTGGGTGTGATTGGGTTGTTGGAAATGGTGATGGGCTTAGGACTAGGTAAGAAGAGCCAGGTGAGGTCGGTTTGGGCATGGGAGTTAGTTTTTGTTGTGTTAGTTGTGTTTGGGGGCGGAATTAGAGTTAGAGGAGACTACGCTTGAGTAGGAAGGCTTGGAGTTAAGAGAAGGAGGAATTGTTTCCGGCCTCAGGTAGGCTATGTTGGGGTTAAGGGTTTTAAGTTTTGTTATTTGTTTTTCCTGAAGCCAGGTGGGACAGTCTTTCGAGAAGGAGGGATGGTTTGCTGGGTTTTACCACACAATTTGTGCAGAGTGGGGGTTGCAGGAGGTGTTGTCATGGTCCGGGCTCTGAGTTACCACAGCGCGCTTGGCTGTGGCAGGAGTTTTTCCTGTGGCCATACTCTCTGACAATTATAGCAACGTAAAGGGTTAGGGAATGTAAGGGGCGCACCTGGATTCTGGTAGCCAGCAATGATGTGGAGGAGAGTTGGTGTTGCGAAGGTAAGAAATATGGTGTTGGTGGAGCTGGTCTGCTCTCTTTAGAATGAGACAACGGGCTGTTACATGTTGGTTAGCTTCTTTTGGAGGTCGTCATCGGTCATGTACGCAAGATCGCGGGTGCGTATGACGCCTTTGCTGGAGTTTAGGAACGATGGGGGTGACTGTGATGTCGATACCAGAGTTGGATAGGTTTTGGTGGAAAGGAGGGTGGTGGTTTAGGTGTCCCCTGGTGCAGTGCACCAGGAGATCACCGATCTAAGGGTAGAGACTTTGGGGAGGGTACCGACAAGGCCAAAGAGGGCTTTATGGATGAGGAAAGGAGAAACTTTTTAAAGCTCTTTCCTGCTTGTTGGTGGCATGGATTATAAGGATTTTTGGGATTGGGGCTGTAGAATGGTCAATGATGGTAGCAGGTGGGTCACGGGAGTGAAGGGTCAAGGTCAATACAGGCTCTTCTACACATGAAAGAAAACCAAGGCCGAGAGACCAGAGGCAGCTAGAGAAAAATCGTGCTGGAACCACTATATGGGGACCGCTGCATATAATGAGTGGCGCAAAAGTTAAACATTAGAACGAGAAAAATAATAGAAAAAAGAAGAAAAGAACGGTCTCACCGAATGAAAGCCCATCCACCGAGAAAATCCAAAATGAAGTTATAAAACAAAATGGTCCTTGGGGTTTTGAAAAACAAAAGAAAGACATCTGCAGGTTGTTGCTGAAATTCATGCCCTCCAAACCACACCTCAACCTCCAGTATTACCTCCCGCTGCTGCTGGAACCTGCTCAATCACTTACGCCACCTCAAACCCCCTACATCTTGTTACCATCCCTGAACAATCGCCCCCACATTCTCCAGTGTTCAAGTCTGTAATACAGTTCAGACCAAATCCTCTGTTAAACTGGAAACCCCTAAACAAGCAAAATGTATTTGATCATGACCAACCAATTCAAAACCCCTACAGATCGCCCCAATACCGGAAATATTTTCTTTAGCAAAACCTCTCCCAAAAGGTACGGATCACACTAAGAAGAAACCTCGTAAAACCTCCAATTCCCTACAAAACATTGAAACGCGCGCCTTTCATCTGTTTTCTTACTGTAATGGCTGAAATGTATGGAACCACGCTCCAGGCACCCTGCACATGGTTTGTGTCTGGCCCCTCTGGTAGCGGAAAGACTGTTCATGTCATGAAAGCCATTACAGATGGTTATTTTAGTTTACCCATTAGTAAGGTGTATTGGTTTTACGGGATTTGGCAATCCAAATACAATGAAGTACCGGCTGTTCCAATGTTTGATTTTGCAGAAGGCTTACCCCCTTCCAATTTTTTAAGTACCATAGATAAATCGCAGCATAATGTAATTGTGATTGACGATTTAATGTCAGAAATGTCAGGAAAAGAAGGTGACGTAGTTACCAAATTATTTACAAGAGGCAGTCACCATGCCAATGTATCTGTGATCTTACTGGTGCAAAATTTATTTTTTAAGGGGAATAGGGAGATTAAGCTTAATTCTAATTATAAAACATTATTTAAGAATCCTGCCGACATGAGTATTGTAACCAGCCTGTCTAAGCAGATGTATCCGGGGGGTAAGAAGGGTTCGGCTTTCTTGGACGTATATAAGGATGCAACCGCTCGACCCCATGGGTATTTATTCATTAGCTTTAAAGCCGGTACGTCATTAAATTTGAAACTCAGAACGAACGTGTTTGGTGAAGGTATACAATATAGTTATAACATAGATTAGGTTTTTTAGAAATGGCCGACCCCTCAAAGTTACGTAATATAGCTAAGTATAGGAAGGAGCTTGCTTTATTCTGTAACAATAAGGTATCCGTGAAAGATCGTAAGGTATTACAGGCTAGTATGCCTGATGGGTTTTATGATGCTCTTGGTGAGATTTGCCTGAATATATTAAATGGTAATGTTGTTTTACCTGAAAGTCACAAAAAACTTATGTCTCCTTATTCTTCTGTCATGAAAGTGATGAGCACATCCGGGTACCTGTGAAAGAGAGAAGGAAAGTTTTTGAGAAAAATGTCTGCCAGTGTAGAGATCAGAAAGGCGGAGCCAATTTTTATAACAGAATCATCAAACCTGTTTTGCAGACCATTGGCCCCTTTGCAGGTTTACCTAGTTTTTTGTTTGAAAAAAGTTCTTACAACGGCACTATAGCGCATCCTTATAAAAATAAAAAGAAGTAATTTCATTCTTCATTCTTTCAAACATTTTTAAAGCGACAAGAAGTCCTGAGAAAAAAAAACATGAAGAAGTCCGTATTAATTCCGCTAGCCCAATACGAGGCCTTATCCACTAATTATAATATCCCATCTGCTGAAAAGAAGTACCTTTTTGACATAGATTCCGAGATGCACAACGTCCTGGATAGCACTATTTCTGCTGACGAAAAAATGAAACGTTTTTCAAGATTAATGCACGATTTCAAGCAATATGATACAGTAAACAATCAAAGACAGACAGCTTTCACCAGACCCGTGGAGCCTCTCAATAGGCAGCTCCCGGCTTTCACCAGACCCGTGGAGCCTCTCAATAGGCAGCTCCCATATAAAACATCTGCTACCAGTTCCCAATTTGAAGTCCCCCAAGTCTTAGAACACGCATTATCGGATAAGGAGATAGCCAAAACAAAAATTTCCTGAATACAATATGGGGAGATATTAAGGGTTCTGTTAACGAGGAGGGTAATTTACTTTATTACGACGGGAGACCCATAGCAGGGTCAAATCTGAGTGACTTGCTGCTGCTGCAGAGTTCCTCCCCCATGAAACGTATTAACGCTCAAGGCATGACCCAATTTGCTGAACTTTTGGCCGAATCTAAAGTACCTATTGGTGTTATCCCAAATCGAGCCTTGCAGCATCTGGTACAGAGCAAGAGGTTGTTTGAGGAAGAATTGGACTCGGACACTGGTAGTATAAAAGGAGGTAAGGACTCCAGGATGAGTTATTAGAGGAAATAAAAGGTATGATACCTGAAGAAGTGGAAGAAGAAAGAGGAGTAACCGGAATGTTAAAGGGCTGGAAACTATTTTCTTAAATGGCGGGGTTGCCCTCGTTAAATTTTTCAGACTTTAAAAAAAATTCAACTGCGTCTGTGCATGCTGCGGAGGTACCATGTACAAAGATTCCGCGGATGGCCCACGAAAAAGCCGTATTAAGCAACTGGTTCAAACTATCGGAGCCTCTTGGTTTCGTAGGTCAAAACGTCGCAGCCCGACACAGGGAGGGGCTACCGGTGAACACATTGACGAATTGGGTGCAGATGCAGGAAGTGAACAGCCTGCATAAACCGAAGTTAAAGCATTACCCTAGAATCCATGTAAGGGTGTTTGGCGAGGAGGAGCAATGGCAGGCCGATCTGATGTCTATGGAATCTGTAGCTGGTCAAAATAGGGGTATAATTTCATTTTAGCAGTTATTGATGTATTTTCTAAGAAGGGGTGGCTTGAGCCTGTTAAACGAAAAACAGGTGTTCTTGTAGCCGAAGCTTTGAATTCAATTTTTGCCAGAGCTGATCATACACCTTTAAAGTTGCAAACAGATAAAGGAAAAGAGTTTTATAATAAGGAAGTAAAAAGTCTGTTAGCCCGACACAACATCAAACTATTTTTAACAGATAGCGATGTAAAGGCTAGTGTGGTTGAAAGATTTAATAAGACAGTTAAAAATACTTTATGGAAATATTTTACTTTCGTATGTAAAGCCAGCTGGATAGATGTATTACAGGATGTAGAGGAAGGATACAATAAGCGCTATCACTCGGCTATTAAGATGCCCCCTGACCAAGTACAAGATGATAATCAGAAGGAAGTTTAAAAAACTTGTATGGTGATATTACGAAGGAAATAAAACCTGCTAATAATAATATAGAGGTAGGTGATATGGTTCGATATCAAAAGATAAAGGTGTATTTGGCAGGGGGTATCATGAGAATTGGTCAATAGAAATTTTTGAAGTATCAGATGTAATTAAGCACGAAAGAACCGTTGATAAATTGGTTGATCAACTTGACAAACCTCTCATAGGTTCTTTTTATTCCGAGGAGATTCAAAAAGTTGAGACCCCTGAAGTATTTAAAGTTGAGAAAGTTCTTCGCACGAGGGGGCAAGGGAATCAGAAAGAATCGTTCGTAAAGTGGTTGGGGTATACCGATAAGTTTAATTCTTGGATACCCGCTACCAATTTTGTTTAACAATGTTCCGTACGGAAGAGTTTGTTTGGGTAGTGCCTAGTAATGCAGGCATGGATAAGTTTCCAAATAATACCCAAAAGCTGTGTTACCTTTGAGAGATGTCGGCATAAATGCCTTATTATCAAAAACGGGGCTACCTGCACATCTTCGGAAATATTTGTTAGTTACAGAAGAAGATGATCTAAAGTTCAGTTTAGCTTTGGGTGGAGAAGCCCAAAGCCTATCCATACAAGGTCCGCTAGTCAGCTATTATGGGTTTAAGGCGGGTGAAAATGCTACTATAGAATTGAGCACTGCTCTTAAAAAAAAGCTAGCAATCCCCAATAACCGAAGGTGTGGGAGAATTGCGCGTATTTTGTAATATTGTCGAAGAACAGAGTTTCAATAGTGAAACGCGTCCTTATTAGCCACCGTAAACCTTATTGATGGAGAGGTTATGTATAGACCAGCTTTTGTAAAGTATGTTCCGGTGTCTGACAATATCATAAGTAAAGTGCGCTTATGGATCGAAACGGACAGCGATAAAAGGTCGGTTTTGCCTCAGTGGCCACAGTGATAGATTTATACTTCAGACCTAAAAAGCCATTTAAAAAATAATGGAGACTTTCAATTGGGTAGTGACTGGTACCTCGCAAAGCTTGCAAATCCTATTATGCTGGAGGGAAAATGGGAGGTCGCTGTGCGCAAAGTTAGTTTACCCCAGAGGCGCTACGTATGGGTCTTTAACGAGCAGTGCTATCTACACGCTTACGTTGGGGGTATTACGATAGCAAAGAATTGACTTTAAACAGATCACAGAATCGGGCGATTATTGGACCTTTGTTAGAGGACTACAATTTTTGAAAGACCCACCTCAGGTTTTTCAGGTAAACTAAAGGATGGGTACTTCCAAGCCAAAAGTAACAATGCTGATCATATTCTTACACTTAGGGTCGGATATGCTATGTATTGGGGTATAACAAACCGAATGTAAAAATATCTAACTCTTGGAATGTGGCACCAAACCCTCTTAGATACCCTTAAATACGCACACATATATGTATAGCAATTTGGTAGGGCCGTAGGATCGGTGCGGAGGAGGCAAAGCTACTAATGCATTCCAATACCGTTTCAAAAGGATGATATAAGCCGCATACCCTATGTTTCGTACCACTAGAAGTAAATGTTGTCGAAGATATCAACATTTCAATTTATGCAGTATTGGGTACCCTGTAGAATTCGGGGTAGGGCTATTTATTTTGATTTGGTATTCCGAAAAGTAAAACAACACTTTTAACATGGCAAATCATTTTTATTGGCATGTTACTGGAGCCTACAGTAAAAATACGGTGAAAATGCAATTAAAGGTCCCGTTAGAATTTGAAGGGAATTGGGAGGTAGGTGTGCAATCGGCAGTTTTCCCTTTTGAAGCGAAAGCTTATGGTCCTGAAAACAGTGAAGCTATATTCACCATGAAGGGTGCGGATCTGGGAAAACTTAATTTTCGTTACCCTGCAGAACCCGATACCCACTATGATGTCTCAGGTTTTTTTGACACCCTGTATTTCATAAGACCTGCTGCAGGCAAACAAG
>JAIGNY010002653.1:482500-485479 GCA_020152595.1 Chiridota heheva | reverse complement strand
GACGGAAAAAGCTTTCATCCTTTGGCCTCACCAGGGACGGAAAAGTATTATTCATCCCTTTGATCCTCCCCCACGGACGGCCCAAAACCTTTTTATCCCTTTTTTACGGACGGACCAAAGCCTATTCATCTTTGGCCCCCTCACTACGGACGGCCCAAAAGCCTATATTCATCCCTTTGGCCCTCCTACGGACGGCCCAAAAGCCTCATTATTCACCCCTTTTGGCCTCACCACGGACGGACCAAAGCCTTTTCATCCCTTTGGCCCTCCCCACGGACGGACCAAAGCCTTTATTCATCCCTTTGGCCCTCACACGGACGGACCAAAGCCTTTATTCACCCCTTTGGCCCTCACTAGTAAAATAAACTGTTGGACATATTGCTACTCAAATTAACATTATAAATCTTAGGGGACAAATTCTTCTGGCGACAGTATATCATGGGTAACAAAAACCTCAGGATACAAAACCTCCAGGAGAACTAGTCTGTGGGACAAAATCTTGGGGGTGACACAATCTCCTGTCCCCAGGCAGTGAACATAAAACATAAAAAAAATTATTGCGAAATTGCACCTTTCCTCGAAACCCCGCCACTGACTGTATCATAACTATGCAGCTCAAATATAGAACATTTAACCATGAAAAAAATATATCACATTTTTAAAATTTGGATAACAATAATAACACTTTTTTCAGTCGTTATAATTATAGAAAAACTTTCTTCTCCTCTACGACTCCGTACGCCGTCTAAAAATAGTAACCATCTAGGAAAAAATCAAAGCTTCTTCAATTTGAAACACATGTTTGTTCACTACGACTCCCACTCCGCCAAAAAAAGTCTAGACCAAATTTCCCTTTAATCCCCCCAAACTTTTGTGTGCTACGACTCCGCATTCGCCCCCAAAAATATACTTAGAAAGTACTAATTTACATTTATGAGGACTCGACCCCGCACTCCGTCCAAGAAAAAAAATCTTAACTACCATGAAAAATGTAAAACAACAATGAAACAAAATTGAGGCACAAATGTACTACAACGGTCTTATAATCCCACACCCCGCACTCCACCCGAAAAAGGTACCTTCAGATTTGCGGGTATTTATAACTACTCTATTCTGCTATTACGATAAGTACATTCTGAGGGGCCTGTTTCCCGGAGTCAAAAACGTGAAGTGGGAAGCTATTAGTCTAGTGGTATCTGGCATTCCAGCCAATTACTGATTGTTCTCTGATCAGTCAAAGTATTGACCAGAAACTTTAAATTATATTGCTAAATTGTTATAATCTTTTATAAACAAAAAAGGCATATAAAATTAAACGATGTATAAGAAGACTATACATTATATCAATTTCACAAATGACAACTATGAATCCCAACCCCTCACCTTACTTTGATTACTGTACCTGCTCTGTGGGCGGAAGTTCTCTGTAGGATAGGCTGTTTGGATTCCGTATCGTAGTTTCCTGCCCGTAATAATACAATAGAAACAAGCCAACAATGAACGCTATTATCTTTTGTAGTCTCGATATGACATTTTTACTGGAAATAAAGACGACGTCGGGTTTCCTGAATGGTGAAGTAGAAATTGGTGTACAGGTAGGTGTGTGGATGTGCCAGCATCTATATTGGTTGAAAGCAGTGGCGTGATTTTAAAGGGCGGAGTCAAGGCACGCCTCCACGGTGAAGCTTCCTGGGAAGGCAGCGAATGCTGAACGTAAAAGTGCCCCGACAATAGTTTATATACCGTATTCCGTATCACACAATCAAAGCCTGCGTCTTGCTGACGATAGTGCTAGTTACTGCAGATGATCTCCAGCAAAGAAAGACCTATAATCAGCAACACTCAGGACTAGCTCAAACGTAACTAAGATAAAGTCATCTCTTGAAGGAAAATAAATATCACCATCCGTATAGGAAAAGCAATGCTTGGAGCAAATAGAGCAGTTTGTTTACTTCAGGACGGAATATAAGAAAATGGTACTAGAACAGAGGACATTAGGGTCAAGAGTGAAGAAAAAGCATGAGGCAACTGGCATCAGCTGAATATGATATGGCCATCAAATGACATTGGCCTAAATACAAAGGTCTATTGCTTTTACCCACAAATCCTGACTGTTTTTTACATTTGATCAGAGATTCAATTTCCAATCAACGCTATACTATATCCCTTTTCTTCAATCATTAACACCAAACTACAACTCCTCTATTGCCAGACCATACAAACCCCATTGTTATGAATTGGCCTCTTATCAGTTTGTCAGTTATTGCATACATGCAGCTTTTTTGTGTAAAGTGCACTCCAAGAAAAGTGAGGATAGGAGTGAGGATGAGACACAAATAGATTATGCTTACTCATCCTGATGATTTTGCAACCCAAAACGAAATGATTTGACTCTAAATTGTAATTTCTGAAAAGGGGTTGGAAGACCGGTTTTAATAGCTTTGGAAGTTCATCACTAGTATTGTCCATACTTGTTGTATGGTACTGTAATTGACGATGAGACAAGAGATGAGCAGAGGATGAATGATAGTGTTACTACGCTAGGCGTACGGAGGATGCCTAGGTCACTAATGTTAGGGTCTAACGTTACATGATTTGGGCAATAGTGATTCGTGCGTACATAGGCTCACACTTGGTGAGAGTTAAAACAAAAACATAAATACCTCTTATTTTAAAAGAGAAACAACTGTTACAACAGCAAGGAAGTATACGTATTTTCGAATTAAGAAAGCTGCTACTAGTGCTAGGATTTTGTAAAAATCGATGATCAAATAGAATTCTGGGCGCCAAAACTTGAAAGAAAAATCACGAATGAGTCATGTGCTGCTGCTACATCGTGTACACGATATGCAAATACATCAAATTACGCGGGTTGCGTTTGTATGTTTGTTCAATGATGTACCGGTATAAATTGCAACTAATTTTTCTATCAAATGTATTGAAACAGCAAAATAAATTGTGTTCTCAAGCATAAAATGA
>JAIGNY010002653.1:442500-480000 GCA_020152595.1 Chiridota heheva | reverse complement strand
CTGATAAAGGTGATATAACTGGTAGAATGTAAACCCACTTTTACAAAGTGCCTTTTCAAAATAAAGCTGTTCAATAGTAAGGAACTGGCGACTATTGTCAGTCCATGTACGGGAGGAATGTTCCCCAATTGAAGAAGTGCCCCCTTTCTAAAAAGGAAGCATCTTTACTTTACTTTGTTGCTTTGGGCTCCTCTTATGCTATCTACAGATGGGATGGGGGCCACGACTGTACAATGTTGAACTGTTTAATGAAAACTTAAGCGCTTTTCGCGCTTAATAACTTATATAGGTGCCATTTTGCATTAAGAATCCCAGCATGTAACTTACATAAACTGTTAATTATGAGGTGCGATACGCATTATTTATATAACACGATTTCGATATACGAAACAACAGTCTGAGATGGGCAGGGGGCAACAATTTGTTGGGGAAATAATGCCACTCCTGACTTGCTAAAGACTGATGAGCAGTGGCACCGTTATGGGCAGTCCGGAAGCATGCCTATTAATAGAACAATAATAACATATATTGAATATTGAAGTTATGTTTCCATATTGTTCAGATGTTGCGATAAAATGTCATAGTTTCTAATTTATATACTTGAAATTAAACCTCATTGTTTTGAAAAAACATTTGAGTTTTCAAAATGGCCGTTTTGCGCCTAAAGCTTATCTCTATTGTTTATTTTCTAATATTTCCGAAAACGGCGTGATGAACATATCAAAATGGGAGTGGAAAAGTTGTAGCCATGACAGTAATGAAGGTATTTTCATAAGTTTTAAGTTTCCCTAAGTAATATATCTTTCCCAGACGTATTTCAAATTTGAAAAAATGTAACATTGCATAACGTTTGGATAGCATAGATCATGGGAAATATCTTCCATGTAGCAAAATGTTCTCATTAATAGGAACATTTATGTTCCCATTGATAAGAATGCTGGCGGACTGACTGTCAGTTCTATCGAGCTAGCATTACAATTTTATAGGACACTACAACTTTAGTTCAAAGAAAAAGTCTCTCCTGCCAAAGATACACGGGCAAGGGGCAGAAAATCCAAGTTGACGGCACTTTTTAATATAAATTTGTAATGATTGACTTAGGTTCTGAGCCAGGTAAAAGTCTTTAGTTCACGTCAGGGCTGCGGTCTACTGGTGGAAAGAAGTTTGAATCTTGGGCGGGGAGGCGCATGATGTATGAGGTACTTGTTCCTTTTTGACTGATATATTAAAAAGTACGTGAGATATGACAGCATTATAACTTTGGTTAATGCCCCCAACCCCCAGGGCCAGAATATAACTTATCAGTCAGAAAATTACTGGTGATTTTTCCTATTCTTTTCATCCTAATTGCACCCATGATACTTTGTGAATTTTCGATCAAGATTTTTAGGACCAAAATCTGGGTGGAAATTTTTCGTACCAAGATCTACAAGACCAGAAATTCATTACATCGTAAATCTCGAAATCGAAAATATTTAGCCTACATCACAATTGTATTGGTCATGATTCGGAATATGTCCCAAACAACGTTGTGAAAACAGGGTCCTAGATGATGGTGTTTAGAGGTTTTTCTATCATTTTCAGTTAGTGTAAAAATCATTTGATCTCAGTATCATATATCAGATCAAATTATCTAAATTTACACTCATCAGCAGTGGAGGGGGATATGGGGACACGTTCCTCTCTAATGTCTGAAATGTCAAAGAGTTTGTTTTGTCTAAACTGGTTATTTTGACCTTTTAATGGGGAGGGGGAAGAAGTATATGCCATACTAGATCGTCTAATTATCCTAATTTAGTTTAAAAAGCCGCTATTCCACATATTCAGGAGTCTTTTGGGGTATCTACTACTGAAAAATGTCTGGCTTTCCAGGATTTTGCCCTAGAAATCCACCACTGGTTTGTCCGTGGATCCATAAGAGCACTAAGGCCACTTGACTCCATGCCAAAAAGGTTTTTTTTGCCCAATATCAAGCCCCTATTTTGATCTTATAATGGTGCGAGGTAGTTCGTATCATTGTAAAATTATATGCCGGTATATTAGATTGTATGTAATCATCCTAATTTAGTTAAAACAACCGTTTTTGCATTACATTTAGAGTCCCCGGGACCCCCACCTTCACTCCTGCACCCCACAAGAGGCCCAAGGCGTACCCCTTGACCCCATGCCAAAAACGTTTCTCCCCTCCTTCCCAATATCACACCCATTAGTCCGGGCATGCCTATCAATGGGAACATAAATGTTTCTAAAAATGGGAACATTTTGCTACATGAAGCCGCCAATTTGTGATATTTTCTATGATCCTTTGCTATCTAATGTTAAAATAGATTTCGAAATACTAGATAAAATAGAAAATAGCTAGGTTTTTAGGAGCAAAACAACCATTTGAAAATTGAAATGTTTTCAACATAATGATTTTTTACATTTCAAGTACATAAATTCGGAACTATAACATTTTATCGCAACCTCTGAACAATATACTGTAATGTATTATTCTCGTGTGATAAATGTATGCCTATTAATAGGTATACTTCTAACTGGCAGTCATGTCTGAACTAATGAGGGAAAGATACAAATGAGAAAGAAAAAGAGCAACAATGGATAAAGGAGACCTCCCTTCTGAGAATATTGCTTTCTAGTGACAGTTCTAGCCTCAACTTGTGATCCTGGATCGATATAACTTCCACTCAAGGGAGGAAGATAAATAGAACCCTCCACCCAAAAAGAGCTAAGAAAAATATTTTGCAGGACCCGACGGGTGGTTTAGAAGTCAAAATTTCATAATGGATATTCTAGAGAAATGGATGGTTTTGATTATCTGAATATATGGGGAACCAATTGAAAACATACGAAAATGGTAATTCGCTTAGGGTGTACAACCGGAAACACAAAGGCCAAAGCCTCAGCGAACTCCTAATTAAACTACTCTCATCCGAGATTTGATTGTTATGTAGATATCCTTCTTTTCAGAAAACATAGATAAATAAATTTCAGTTCAACCCAACAAATATACACGATTACATTATTTTTGCAATTTCCACTGGCCGATTTGCACTGTATACGCATTACGCGTGCGTAGGGCCTTATTTATATTGCCAGATTCTATAAATGTTGGCTTCAACCCAACAAATATACCGTTACAATCTCCACTGACCAATTTGCAACGGGATACGCATTATGCGTGCATGTAGGACTTATTCATATTGCCACAGATTTAATGTTTTAACGTTACATATCACAGGGTTGTCATTTGGTATTTGTCGCCGGATGTACCAAATTTGATGAAATTGGTATTCGTCAAAAAAACAGTTAGTAACGGATATTATTATCTGGTACCAAACTAACAATTTGGTGTCCCGAAGGGCATAGTTTGTTATCAAAGGGCATAAATTATTTGGTACCAAGAAGAATGAGACTATTTTTTACACCTTTGACTCAATTTTCACTCTGATAATGAGTGATTTAATAGGGTATTCAATAACTGTGTATGATTGTAAATCGTATTGCTGAACGTGCATGTATGAACACGTGTCTTTATGGCAGTTACGTCAAGCGGCGCATCTATAGGTATTTAGCCGAGTACGTTCTGTGTTCGGCAACCAATCAAATCGTGTTATCCATTGATCACTTCAGTACGCATTGGGTTACGCTTCAACGTTACACGTATATGCCACACTTGAAATGACAAACTATACAACCATAAGAGTCATTGGGCGCAGGAAAAAAACTTCATTTAAAAAAAATGATTCTTATTTGCCCAAAACCGCCAATACCTGGTCATGATCGCATAAAAATTGAGGATGAATTCCTTTACAATCCATTTCCTGCAAAATAAATTTTAAAAAAAAATTCCTCCTTAGATGCAAAGTCAGGAATAACTTAATTTGCGACGCTTTAGAGACTTCCAAATGCCTTTAAATAAGAAATTCCAGTCGTTTTGTAGTAGCAAAGACAAGTTAAATCAAATTATTTACCTTTGATTTTGATCACGAACAAATCTGACAATTAATTAGTCATTAAAAAATGAATAAACGGCTGTTTTTAAGTCTGAAATGGCTTTCAGAATAGCGTCATTTTTTTCAATTTTACCTACAATTTGTATCTCACCACCCACATCAGTTGGAAACATGACATTGCTATATGACTGTTACTGTGATATTATTAATTTCTGAGGCCTTCACCCGAAAGTTCGAATTAAGCATTTCGTGGTTGGTAAAACGATCACTCCCGAATGAATCTTATGCAGTTTCAGTTTTTGTCACTACAGAAGAAGAAAAAATGACGTACAAAACATTATACAGGTCGGGAGCAACCCAAAACATTGGGTACTTTAAAATACCCCAAAAAATGGGTCTTTTATGTATTACGTCATCGCATGAGCCTACACATTTGACTAGCCCACACTAAACATATGGGGTTTCTCATTTTTCGCTCCGGATTGTCCAAAATTTTATTGGATATCTTAAAATGTTGGAGACGGATAGTAAATAGATATTATACATTTTTTGCCGCTGCTTTTTGAAATTTACCGTCGCAATTTTGAGAAAATTAACAAAACAGACTGCCTAACCTATATGTTTAGTGTGGGCTAGACAAATGTGTGAACAGTCAATGACGTAATACCATAAAAAATGCCCAATTTTTTGGTATTTCAAAGTACCAGTTTTTTTAGGGTTGCTCCCGAACTGTTATATTTCGGGTTGAATTGGGATCCGAGCATTTTCAGTTTCAGTAAAGTTCCTAAATAAAGATTTTTGTAGCCCATTTGTGATGATCTTTGAAAAGGTAAGATTCGTCAATCTTTTTCTGATCTGTGAAAGTCACTTTTCCTCACAGCAGACAACTTTGTTAAGGCTCAATATGCTTTTATAAAGTGACTATTAGTGTCGCTAAATTTAAGCCACTTTTAGTGAATGAAAATGCTCAGGAAAAAATGCCAGCCCAAATTCTCACTTTAGACCTAATTTCTTCCTAATGATAAGTTGTGCTTTTTCTTAACCACTAGGTTGTTAGTCAATGCATTGAGACATATCCTAAGTAGGACGGAACTATGCAAAATAAAATTAATTTGGTTGTACAATTATTTGACAGAGGTTACGAATATAAACAAATGATATTCTTGTTACTGTTTTCCACAATTTTGAATTTTGCTGGTACTAGGTTTAGGTCTAGTTATTATACACATCCCTCAGTACGGGTTGACATTGGGATTGACGTACAAGAGTTGTTAGAGCTTAGGTACAATTTCTATGGGCTTTTTTTTTTTATTCACACGTTGTAGAAAATTGATGATTGAAAAATAACTTACTTTTTGGATAATCTTATATCAAATTAGTCTAATTCATACACTTTTCCAAAATCTTTACCTATTTTGCACCACGACGTGATAAAGTTCTCGAGATTCATATTTTGGTCTCAGTTTTGTAGTCACTGTTTGTTTGTTACTAATTATTCAACGTATGCAAATATGTTTTAAAATGTTCCACTAAACTGCAAGCTGATTTTTCCTGACACCATTTTTTTTTTTCTTCATATAATTTTATTAAATTAGTTTTGGATTAAAAATAAATAAAAAGCTGTGTCCGAAAACAGAAGAAATGTTTAGATTATATAATTGTACTTTATAAGTATTATTTTAATGTTTTCCTCAAATAATCTAAAACATTTTACTCTCACTAAAATGTTATAGCCCCGATGCAGTGTTTTTAACTTTAATTGTACTTTGGAGAGCTCGTCAGATGATTTTTACAGAAGGAAAAATAGTCCAAAATACTTCAATAAGAGTAACTAAAATCACCTTAAAAACAGTTTTTGAAGACATGGATGGCTTCAAACATCAAGTCTAATCATTGTGGGCGGAAAAAAGGTTAATAGGTTTCGTTTTCATAAAGATCTTAAAACTGAGATTTTCTTATACTTTTAACACCTCGCTTAAAAGGTATAGTATTGTGTAGTACCCTCGGACGGCCAGCCATCACCAACGGTAGCCATACTAACACGGCTGGCATCAGTCCGACGGTACTACGGGGAGTACTAATTTAAGCCTACCAAAGAACGATCTGTTTATGCACCAAATACTTAGGCCTAACTAAAGGCACTGGCAGTAGGCTTACTACGGTCTATTACTAGGGCATATTACTGTAGTATGACCCGAATTTGTTACCCAACTTAGCGAAGTCGGACAAAATTGTTATGTACATGGAAAAAAAGTCAATTTTCATGATTGATGAGTACAGAGTAGGCAAAAGCCTAGGATGGGAAAAAATCCTAGCATAGCGGTAAATCGCTATATAGGAATTAATTTACCCTTTTTAATACTTAATGGTGACCACTTTTATTAAAACTTTTAAGTATATAAAGAAAAGATTGAAAAATCTTAAAACATTAATTTTAGTCAACAATCCATGAATTTTAGGGTAAAAGACGGATTTTTATTTCAATCCGATTAAATTTGGATAAAAAATTCGAGGCTTTAAGGAAAATCATGCTTATTAGTCATTTCGAAAAATTTCTTACCTTCTATCAGCAATTTTACTGTTCTTTATTTTCCAATTATTCCAAGATAATTTCAATTTTATGCCTCTTCGTGCAAATTTCGTAAAAACACGAGCTGACAAATTTTGCGATCTTGTCTGCCATTTTAAACGAAACTAAAGACAGAAAGAAAAAAAAAGCTGAATAACGTTTCGGAGGAATTTTAACAATGTCAAAATCCTAATCTAATCTTTAAACTTTTAATCCTAACATAAAACCTAATCCTAAAAAACTAACCTGAAAATGAGGATTTATATTAATCATGCACATGTTTTTTCCATTTCACTTTCTCACTTCAGAACTGATATTATTTGAAACATTTTATGTTTGTTCTTCTACAATGCAGATTTGTGATTATTTCATGCTTTCACAGGCCGCATAAACCAATCTTATAGTACATTTAGATCTTCAGGAATCCTGAGATTGAAAACAAATTTGGTTAACTCTGTTGATTCTAAGTTTGGCCCCTTAGATACAGCATATATAAAGCAGTGTACTGTTAACAGGACTGTATGTACCGTCTTAAAAAATCTTGTCATTACAGTTCATTTATTCTGTCATATTGTTTTTGTAGATTGAAAAGAGTATAAATTGGGTGTAGTTCGGTTCCATATGGAGTGTTACTCGCTTTTATAGTTCTGCTATTATATTGCAGCCATTTTTCTCACCTTCATACATTTATTCTTAGGAAAGCTAACAATTGATTTGTACAAAAATTGCCTTCATGCATGTTGCTTCAAGGCCCCTATACTGTATATCTAGAAATACAAAATCATATTCATTTCAGAACAGTGAATATTAGGGGAATTTAAGAATTTTGATATAAATCCTGATTTTTGCAGCCCAGAATGTAAAAAAGGGTCAATGTTTACATTGTTGAAATAATGTCTTGTCTACTTGAAATTACTCTTTGTGCTACTTGCGCAAATATTTGAATTCTGCTTCTGCTCAAACACTGAAAGAGCTCAAATATTTAATTAAAAACACATTTGGTCAAAACAATTTGTATAGCAAGACCTAAATGATTTGTATAGCAAAACCATCACAAGTTTGTTTACCTCACATGTCATATTTTTTACTTATAATCTACCTCTACAGTATCATTTGATGTTAATTTTTTTAAGTATCCCTCACTTGTTTGAGTGGAAAGTACTGCAGCATCACATTGTCTTGATATTAACTTATCATTACCTTTTACTTTCCCTCAAGTGTTCTCACTTCAGAACTGATATCATTTGAAACATTTTATGCTTGTTGTTCTACAATGCAGATTTGTGATTATTTGATGCTTTTACAGGCCGCATAAACCAATCTTATAGTACATGTAGATCTTTAGGAATACTGAGATAGACAACAAATTTGGTTAACTCTGTTGATTCTAAGTTTGGCCCTTTAAATACAATATATATAAAGCAGTATACTGTTGACAGGATTTTATGTACCGTCTTAAAAAATCTTGCTATTACAGTTCATTTATTCTGTCATATTGTTTTTGTAGATTGAAAAGAGTATAAATTGGGTGTAGTTCGGTTCCATATGGAGTGTTACTCGCTTTTATACTTCTGCTATTATATTGCAGCCATTTTTCTCACCTTCATACATTCATTCTTAGGAAAGCTAACAATTGATTTGTACAAAAATTGCCTTCATGCATGTTGCTTCAAGGCCCCTATGCTGTATATCTAGAAATACAAAATCATATTCATTTCAGAACAGTGAATATTAGGGGGTAAAGATTTAAGAATTTTAATATAAATCCTGATTTTTGCAGCCCAGAATGTAAAAAAGGGTCAATGTTTACATTGTTGAAATGATATCTTGTCTACTTGAAATTACTCTTTGTGCTACTTGCACAAATATTCGAATTCTGCTTCTGCTCAAACACTGAAAGAGCTCAAATCTTCAATTAAAAACACATTTGGTCAAAACAATTTGTATAGCAAGACCTAATGAATTGTATAGCAAAACCATCACAAGTTTTTTTTACCTCACATGTCATAGTTTTTATTTATAATCTACAGTATCATTTGATGTTAATTTTTTCAAGTATCCCTCACTTGTTTGAGTGGAAAGTACTGCAGCATCACATTGTCTTGATATTACCTTATCACTACCTTTTACTTTCCCTCAAAGATTGTGGCAGGGAACAGAGAAATCAAATAAGTACTATATTTCTAAAAGAAATCAATGTGCTCAAATAAGTGCAGTATCAGGACTAGATCTGTATTTACCCATCAGTCATTTAGTTTGCATGGAAGCTACAGCAACACCAACTGAAGAAGAATGCTGTGGCTGACAGTGATGCAGCATAGAATGATGTCTCCATCCATCACATTGTTTACAACACACTTCATACATGATAAAATAAAATAAGTGTTTATACTATATGTGAAATATTGTTTCATGTGATGATTCTTTCATATTATATCTTTCTTCGTTTTACCTGCAGTAATGAATTTAATCAGTACATTTTGATAATAGAGCAATGTAAGACATGAATATGGGTACCACAATATATCTTTCCATCAACAGAAATGGTAAACAAGATGCAGATGGTTTAATGTCTTATGCAAACTATCATTATTGGTCCGTTAGAGAACTCATCTTTAGAAAAAGTAAAATGCCATGTAACTGGTTAATGGTCAATAATTACCATCTGTTACAATAATGTTATTATCATAAAACAATAATCAATTTGTATAAAGCAAAATCATGTTAAGTATTTTTAGGCGCTGTACAAAGAGAAATGATGTAGAGGAGCAGGAAATAAGTATAACTTTTTTAAGGATTCTTTTAGAATATATAGATGAGATTTTTTGTCCATTTTTTGACACCAGGTTAAAGCATTGACAGATTTGTTGATATCTAATAGTTTTTTATTTGTAATACTTCATAGACACATACTTCGAAAGGCTGTCATGAAAAAATAGTGACATCTAGACCATTTACCATACAGTTTGTTACAAGAAAATATTGACAAGGAAGTCTAAATAAAAGCGTATTAAGTTTTAGACAAACAGCAAACCAAAATTTAATTTTCATTAGGGTATGTATAATATGTGATGTAATGATTATGATATAATACATTTTTATAGTGTAATATATTGTCTTTTTCCTCTATTGACTGAGATAAAAAAATCACTGTGGGATATGGCAATGAAAAAAACAAAGCTACTTGCTCTCTTTGAAACTATTGTAGATTACAATTTCGAAGAAGAAAAAAACAAGAAAAGAAATACAGTTCCACTCACGAGACAACCAACACTTTGTATATGTGTGAACAGCTCTGTTGTGTTATTTCACAAAGCTTCAAAATACTCAATTTAAAACTAAATCTAATTTACACTATTAACTGATGTCTGGTCCTTTAAAGCAAACATATAAAGCTTACTCAGATGTAAAGTGAAATATGCCTGTAATCCAAATCAAAGTTTAAAAGTTTACGAATGGGTAGGTGAAAAGCTTGATGTAATTATTTACATTTCCTTCCTAAAGTTTAATTCTTAAAAATGAAGACAAAGTCTATTCCGACTAGATTATGGTCAAGGGTATGGTCAACACTTAAAAATGTTTGATTAAAATTCCTTTCCATTTTTCACAAATGTGCGACAATAAAAAAATAAAATAAAGGGGTTACATAAGGAAATAGGAATTTCCGCCCACTCATACATCAGAAGAGGAACATAAAGAAGAACAAAAATTAGCATATTTTGGCCTAAAAATGCCAAATGCTCTAAAATGGTCAAATTTGTAAACCATCTGGATGGTTTTGTTTTGCTTATTTCCATGGACTTTAAAGCAATTTAGCAGAAGTTGCTGCTACAAATTCATATATCTTTAAAGAATCACTTATAAGTATGAAGGGTTTAATGCATCGCTTATTTGTGATGAAGTTGAAACCAGACTTACATTTGAACCAAAATAGATTACAAAAGTTGTGCTATCAAATAAAGTATTTTCTTTGACTTTTCTTAAGTGTTATGTGAATGTTTGTATTTGCGTACCATTTATTCCCTAATTATTTATCTATCAATTCATCTGCCTCAAACAAGGATAGACATACCAGTTTTGTATGTATTTTGTGTTTAAGGTTATTGTAGATCTGATGGAACCACTTTTTTAATTGAAAAAGCAGACAGGCTTATTGTAACAGACTTGCAAGGTACACACGAATGTCCTGCATTCGCAAAATAATGTGTTGTGTAACACTAAACCAATCCAATCATTTATTCGTTTATTTTTGTCAGAAACAAGGATGGAAAGTATAAAAGTAATATTGAAAAGATTTTCTATGCAACCTGACAGCCCAGAGAAAAGCTATGCCCAATTTTGAAATGCTTATTCTTGAAATCATTTAATAGCTAGTGGGAAAAGAGTAATGCACCATCAGATTTAAAATTCTATTCGATTTGAACAGACAAAAATGCTACAATGATTTCATTTAAAAGCGTGAGGCAGATTTTCCAGGCGGGAAGGAAAACCACATTTTGTTAAAAGTTACCTTTCATTCAAATATTGATGTATGTCTGTTACAGAAGTACATTTCCCCTTAAAATTAAAAATTGCTATCATGATCTTAGTTTAGATATGCTCATTGGGTAGGGGACTCTTTAGTACTGTGGTGGTGCCACATTTGGTTATTCATTGGGTTATGCCACTCATGTGAAGCCTTAGATAAGACCCTGTATTAAACATTCAGCCTTTTCTGAAAACGGTTCATTCACACAGAAGAGGGGATGGAATTCGATGTATGGAAAATTTGCAGTAGCTTAAAATAACTCGATTTATGTTTGGAACTTGTCTACCTGTAGCCCTTCCAACTCCACATTGTCAGGATGGAGGCTAGGGTGGGAAGCTACATGGAATATTTCACTTAATAACAAAAACAGCAAACACAAATTAATTTCAACACTTTAAATCATGTTTTAACTCAAAATCTCCAAATCACAAGCAGATGCAAGTCTACTTAACAGAATTATCAGACCAAGTGAGCATTACTGTATCATAAAATCAAGTGAAAAACATTAACAAAGGGAGAAAGTGAGGAATTGGCTGGTCAGTGAAGGATGGGTCAACCACAAGTATGTTTCTTCGAATAGTGAGTAAGTACATTGTAAGAGGTATCATTATGGTCCATATAAGGAATAAAATAGGTGAATAAGGAGATAATTTGCATGAATGAATAAGTATATCACTAGGAGGAGTAATTACTGAATATTAATGCTGCTAGGATATAAGCTGGTAAATAACTGTATGGTTAAAGAGACATAAAGAGAAAAGATAAAGATGGGTCGTGAGGGGGAAAATCTCTTACAACTCTCCCCGCCGAATATTGTCACATCCTCGGGACAATGGTGAATAGCAAAAAAACTTATAATAATACGGATACACGAATACATTAGTTACAAATCGTAAAAACGCTATACTACTAAGCAAATATAGAATATAATCATCATAGACGGATGTCAAATAAGCAAGAATGATATACTTAGTATAGAATCAGGAAACAAAACAAAGTTTAAACACAAATAACAAAGATGATAAACGCATCAAATCAAGAAAACCACTGCTCATTAATGCAGCTATCAAAATGATCAAAAGAAAAATAATGACAATTTAACAAATGATGATCAGTTAAATTTTTCCATTGCCAACTACCATGGAGACCCTTAAAAGGATAAACAAGGAATAAATTCTTGTAGCATGAAAATGCAGAGTGTACAGGAAAAGAAAAATTCTCTTCTAGCAAAATTAAGAGAAGGTACAAATATATACCTAACAAGGAGTTTCATAAATGGCATTTCATTTTCAACCATAAAATAACTAGTTTGTATCCACATAATTACACTTTCATATCATATTCAAAACTCATAAGTTTTAACTGAAAATCACCTGACTATATATAATATAGCTATGACTAAAAGTAGACTAGTGAAGTTCAAGTTAAATTAATCAAACAAGTGTACTTATCAAGTTCAAATTAGTTTAATAACATACAGGACAATGAAAAGAAGAAAATAAACCAATTTCATCACTGAATAAATGATCTGAACCAATCACTCCAGTTGTTTTTGGTCTGAACTATAGCATTAATCTGATTAACCTGACTTTGTCTGCATAATAATGAAACTATCGTCACTTGCCGAATGCCTATCTAGTGCACCCTTATCTAAGAGGGAAGTCAAGCTTGTTAAAGCTTGCAACAACTAAGTATAAGCATTAAAGTAGAAAACTTTTGCAAAATAACAATAGTTCACAAAACGAAGCCATATGTAACCTCTATACTTATTGCAGTGACTCATCAGTCACCAGCCATTCCGAAATGCAATGAACTCAATGAAAAACACACACACACACACACCAATAATCCAAAAGCTACACAAAACTATACCTGCATGTTTGATCTAAGACAGCTACTGTTAATTGCATCATACTTCTTTAAAAAAAAAAAAAAATGGTAATGCATGCATTGGATTTACTCACAAGACAAGCTTGTCGACCACTATGCCGAACCAACCAAACCTGGTTGTCCCTGGAACCTTGTTCCCCATTCGGACCCTAATCGTGAGGAGACTCATCCAAACATCACAACCAATTTAAATCAAAGAAATTCAGACTACAACCACAGCAGCCGCAACACTTCACATCACCATTCACCAACAGCACATACGTGTAAAAACAGTGTGTAATCAATTCAGTACACTCATCTAATCAAATTCAATTAGAGAACACAAATATCAAAACATTAATTTCTCCTATGACAAAACAAAATAAAAAACTTGAATAACATACAACATTTAAAAAAAAAGATAATTATGGAATTCCTGGATTTTCAGCCCATTTCACCAATAACAACAAAAATCTACATTTTATAAAGCATCTGACTTTTCATGTCAATTTTCTGCAACTTGTGTTATTCAAACCATTTCTTACCCAAATTTAGCAATTAAACAATTACAACAAAACAAATTCTTTCAAGCAACAAATTCATCTGTTCATGCATGAATTATATGCTGAAACAATATCACAACACGAACGACACAGGCCCTATGGAACAGGAAAACCCCACCCCGGGCCTCTCCCCAAAGAAAAAAAGATAGCCTAGAGGCACAATCACACTGCATGAATACAAAAGAAACTATGATACCCAACATAGTAACAATTGGTACATACAGTGCTTCAGGATAATGGTTCGCTGCCCACATTACACACACGCACATACAAGCGGATCATGAAGAGGAAATGTAACTTACAAATGTTCCAGGTTGAAAAGTTAAACAGATAAGCAATACCCAGTAACGAGAAGGCACAAAATTTACAAAATGTTACATTAAGTTCACATATATATAAATTCACTGCGTCAGTCCGTCAACCTCAAGATCAGCATTCTTTCTGGGCTTTAAAGTGCAAGGGCACACAGTCCGGGCGGCATCATACGTCTCCGTTGGCGGACATCAGAGCTAGGTACCGGTGGGAACTTCCAAAAAATTTGGCAAGAACAGAAAGGGTGAACAGTACAAACAGACAAAAGAAACGCATGTTGGTGAAGAATGTTCAATCGAGAAGCACCATGGCTAATACTGTGGGCGCATATAAGGCCACCGATGAATTAAACCGTTGAGGGGTGGTCCGCACTTCCCACAGCATTGAGTTCATAGCGGTGTTGGACTATCACATAGAAAAACAATCACAAATCCGGGATCAGCAACTGGTGAAAACGGGTATCATCCTCAGTTAAAAAAAAACGTTTTGTTAACCAAATGACATATGATAATTACCAAATGACCACTTCTAAATGTAATCACTTTACATTTGGCCACTTCTGACACCAAATGTAATCACTTTACATTTGGCCACTTCTGACACCAAATGTAATCACTTTACATTTGGCCACTTCTGACACCAAATGTAATCACTTTACATTTGGCCACTTCTGACACCAAATGTAATCACTTTACATTTGGCCACTTCTGACACCAAATGTAGCCCCTCTAACTCCACATTGTCAGGATGGAGGCTAGGGTGGGGAGCTACATGGAATATTTCACTTAATAACAAAAACAGCAAACACAAATTAATTTCAACACTTTAAATCATGTTTTAACTCAAAATCTCCAAATCACAAGCAGATGCAAGTCTACTTAACAGAATTATCAGACCAAGTGAGCATTACTGTATCATAAAATCAAGTGAAAAACATTAACAAAAGGAGAAAGTGAGGAATTGGCTGGTCAGTGAAGGATGGGTCAACCACAAGTATGTTTCTTCGAATAGTGAGTAAGTACATTGTAAGAGGTATCATTATGGTCCATATAAGGAATAAAATAGGTGAATAAGGAGATAATTTGCATGAATGAATAAGTATATCACTAGGAGGAGTAATTACTGAATATTAATGCTGCTAGGATATAAGCTGGTAAATAACTGTATGGTTAAAGAGACATAAAGAGAAAAGATAAAGATGGGTCGTGAGGGGGAAAATCTCTTACATACCTACTGTGGTGTAGCGGTTATAATGCATGTCTACAGACCACGAGGTCCTGGGTTCAAGCCTGGGTTGGGTAGACATGCCAGTGGTTATCAAAGGCCGTGGACATTGACTTGGTTGTCGATGTTATGTCTGTGCGTACGTCGTACCCGTGTTCTCGTCCGGGTCGTATTAAGCGTTTCGTGATAGCATTGCTACTATCATAACCGAATACGCAGGCGACGACCCCGTCATTGTAATTGTGTGTTCACTCGTCGTCGTGTTTGGAACTTGGAAACACCTTGGACCATTCAGATTATCTTCAAGCACATCCAGATGAAAACAGTATCGCAACATTGACAGTTAGTGACAAGGAGACGCGGCACAGCCCTCTGACTACATCACTTATATCCATTGATTTCCCTATCATTTTACTCCTCTCAGACCTTTCCCATAGTTGTTTGCCATAGGTTGCCCCAGCCCTCATAATAGTGCTTTAATATTATAGGTTATTCGAGCTGCCGTTGGAGACTGCTCATCAGCGGTGCTGTGTATACCCCTTACGTGCAACTATTCATGATCTGCTATTGGTCAAGAGTTTTATTCTCCAATGGATTGCTTAGTGACCGTGCCCTTTATGTCCCACCCTATTCACTCCCAGCTGACAATTTGCCCTACATTGCACAGAAGAAGAACCACTTTAATTTATGACAGACGGACAGACTTATTCAAAGCTGGAATGTTAATTCAACCAAGTCTGGAGTTCCATATAACAAAGGTGACTTATAAACGTTTCAGAGGTAAACATTCCTACCAGGTGTGTAACAACATGGCTGGTAAGGAGCAGAGACGTCACTATAAGGGGGATGGGATTGGGGTGCCTCCCCCAAAATGGGACGCCAGTTGGAAAATTAACATGGCAGTTAGAAATCCAACCGTTTCTCTTCGGGAAACCCTCATAAATCCACCCAGTTGGGAAACTGATGCTTCACCCCCACCCACCCCCCCCCCTGTTACCACCGCCACCACCACCATTCAGAATACCCTGAGCTCAATAAGAATACCCCAGCGACGTTCTTGGTAAGGAGATACACGTGACCTGGAATTAAAAGTGCCAGCATATCAGGTTTGTGCTTCAATTCCCAGGGTGTCTAACCAATGAGGTATTAGTTTTAATGTGTAAATCTCCATACTATGCCAGTGTGATTAAAGTGTTTGCATACATCTCAACGTAAATGTAAGTGGTTCAAGCAATGTCATATTGCAAATACTTGGACAAGGGTTCCGAACACAATACCTCCCATGGACGGTAGCGGCACTACTGATTGTGGTGTAGCCAGCATTCAAAAAGTGAGGGTCCAAGACCCCCTCCAAAGACAAAAGTGTTCAAATTTAGCCCAATTCTGAAGAAAGGCAATTTTGAAATGTAAAATATATGTAAACAACAAAGATTATCCCAATTTTTGAAAACATTTATTGTGAAAAGTGGGTCCCCACTCACCCCCTGTCTATACCACTGACTACAGAGCATGTTGAAGTCCCATACTATGTATATGAGAATAGCTGCAAATTAATACTTTTTCAACTTATTTTTGGAGCCTGCCCCTTCACAGTGATGTGTTCTCAATAATTCAACTGGAGGGTTACCATTAAACAGTGCTGGACCTATTAGGGGAGGGGTTGGGGAGGGTTCATGCCACAAAATACCAAAAAAAGTAATAGATATATAAGCAACTCATTTTTCCATACGAAATATGAAAACTGTCACGGTTTGGGAGCTCCGAGCACCTCTCACTAAATTTCAGAAAATTGTGTTCGATTTTTTACTGATAGGAATAAAAACAATTTTTTGTTTTTAATATCCAAATTTGTAATAAATTAACCTCATATTATTAAATGAGGTAAATTGGGTCCGTAAAATACTTGGGGCCTACTTATCTATCTAAATTTGACAGTTATACAATCGAATGTAAGAGTATTTTGTAAACCTTGAGCGTTTATTTCCCATCCAATAGCATCAGTTGTTCTTGAGAGGCAGGAGCGCTGTAGATCGTCTTATTGGTGTTGAACATCCGTTTTACAGACATACACTCGATGCGCATGCGTTATAATCAATTCAAGCCGTCCAATTCAAGCCGTCAGCGGGTCTTATCGAATTGTGATACTGAGAGAACTTTGTGAAGATGATTTTTTTTTTTTTTTTTTCATAGTTTAAACAACATTTGGTTTTACTTAACGGATTGGTAAGTTGTTTTTGTCGTGATTTTCATCCTTTTTTGTATCGGTCGGTTGTCAATTTTATCACGGTTTTTTTTTTATCTTAGGGTGTTGTGCGAAAAGTAGTGCTTACATTGTGACATAAAACAATGTCGTTAATTCTTAAAAGTCGTATCTTTTATCGTGCATTCATACGAAACATATGTGTCTTCGGTTTTAGAGCAAATTGCTCTGATCTAGAACAGAGATTAAATGGAAGTTCATCACTCGAATTCAAAATGATTGTCACGTGATTTTGATTAAAGTTTTCGGGTCAGCCGAGGTCATATTTCCTTACTGACATATACATATAAATGTGGGGATGAGATTTGTAGTCACATTGCTGTATAGGCAAAGAAGTGCCTGTACCTCCTAAACTACATGACCCCCCCCTCGATATTAGGGGGACTGGTGGGGCCCAAATTTGGTGATTTGTGCGTCTGTGCGTGTGTTTGTGTGTGTGTGTGTGCGTGTGTTTGTGTGTGTGTATGCGTGTGTGTGTGTGTGTGCATGTTTTCATATGCAACAATTAATTTTGTGTCGCTTATAACTCAAAGAATGTAATACATACATAAATTAAAATTGGTGGACGGGTACCACTGGCCCGGAACTACTGTCTCTAAGGTATTGAGATACAAAGGTTACCGGTCAAATGGGAAAACTTTTGGATGATGGCTGTATCTTTTGAAGGAATTACTTAGCATCTTTACAAATTGCATAGGTGGGTAGGGTTTAACAATCTAACAACACTTTAAAATATTAGAGGTCAAAAGGTCATGGGTCAAAAGGTCATGGCTTATAGGTCAAATAAGTGCTTTTTATGCAAACTTTTGCGGTTTCTTAAGCTCAAAAAGTACAACACCTATACCAACCCTATGTTGTACCATGAGACCTTGGTACATGAATTTGTGTCCCGTATAAACTATGGGGTATAAAGGTGGAAGGTCACAGAGCTATTGACCTTTTTCACCATTTACACATATAGTGATGGAATGGCCGGTACACGTGACGTGAGCATGAATGGTGTCATACTGTAGAGTACGATAAATGTGAAAACATTTCAGAAGTTATTTCAGTGATTGGGTTTAAGGGTCAGAGGTCAAATATGTGATTTGGGGGGTAATTATGTACTAATTTGTACATGTTTGCTGCATTCTAAACTCAAAAAGTACAAGATCTATATCAACCTTACGTTGTACCTGACACCTTGGTACAGGAATTTGTGTCCCGTAAACTGTAGGTTTAAAAGGTCAAAGGTCACAGAGCTATAGACCGTTTTCACCATTTTTCCCTATAGTGATGGAATGGTGTGACACGAGCATGAATGGTGTCATGCAGTAGGGTACGATCAATGTATATAATTTCATAAGTTATTTCAGTAATTAGGGTGAAGGGTCAGAGGTCATTTATGTGATTTTAGGGGGTATAATTATGTCTAATTCGTACAATTTTTGTACCACTTTAAACTAAAAAAGTACAAGACCTATACCAACCCAATTTTGCATCTTGATACCTTGGTACGTGAGTTTGTGTCCTGTAGACTATAAAGTCAGGAGGTCAAAGGTCACAGAGCTATAGACCGTTTTTACCATTTCCCCCAATAGTTATGGAATGGTAAGTGAGCATGAATGGTGTCAAACAGTAGGGTGTGATAAATGTTTAAAGAAATAAGAAGGAAAAAAAGAAGTTATTTCAGTGATTAGGGTCAGAGGTCAGAGGTCAAATAAATGATTTTGGGGGTAATTAGGTAAAAATTTGTACATTTTTGCGTCATTTTTAACTCAAAAAGTACAAGACCTATACCAACCCTGTGTTGTACCATGATACCTTGGTACATGAAATTGTGTCCCCGTAGACTCTGGGGTCAAAAAGTCAAAGGTCTGTTTGTACTCCCATGGGCAGTACAATCCATTAACGTGCCTAAAGAAAGTTAGTCAAGCCGGTCTCAACATCTGCCTGTACTCGAGTTCGCACGGGCAGTGCCATCCATCAAAAGTCACAGAGCTATAGTGACCCTGATGATCCTACTACGCTGTACGCGTGATCAGGCCTATAACCTTAAATTTGGTTGAATTTTGATTCTTGCATCCCAAAACATGAAACTTAAATAAAAAATGCAAGGTAAAACCCTTAACAACACATTTCCTGCAAAAAAAATGTTTAAAGGCTTTCCTTCAGGAAAAGTTTGAATTTTGGTATCCGAATGCTGTAATTTGGTATGCAAAATATTTGGTAGGCCTACCAAGCCACAAAACTTATCTGGCAACGCTGTCCTATACTTGTAATTTTCTTTCTGTCTTTGTTTCAACTTTCATTGCATAGAATTGAAGTCGCGGTATAATTTAGCCATACATTTACTAACTATTATCATCGAAGTTGAAGTTGAAAATGAGTGGCGGTGTATATGGAGGAGGTAAGGACTGACAACCAATATTCAGTTTGTATAGAAGAAGCCTTTTTTTTATATAGTAATTCATTCCGCTCTCAATATTTTTGAAGGTTTAACTTACCGCAGTACCCTGCGCATACCTGTTCCGCTAAAAATGGATATAGTATGTGAAGACATTATTAGTACGGTAGATTTTGTGTGCGGCAATATCTTCAAATTCTCCCCTCATGGAAAATTAAATTTTCTCCTTAAAACCAGTGTAGAAACTTGAGTTATTTTCACTCTACTTTTTCGATAGGGGGCCTAGCCCAAATGACGAATGAAAAATTAACAAGTCTTAATTTTTTACAATCTGCAGCTCGCATGGTGTATCTTCCATTTCTCCCCTTGTCCGTATGCGAGTGTACAAAATTGGGAGAATTGGAAACACTGTATCATGAATGTTGTGTGTGTGGTAAAGTTATAGAAATAGGCATGATATACACATGAATTAAATCCAAATAGCAGATTTACTTGTTAATCTTGTAAAAAAACATACTGTTTACTTGCTTTAAACAATGATAATTTGTGTAATATAACATAACAATATTATGGGCTAAGAAAGGTTAGCCACCCCATAAAAAGCCCAAACTAACACCACCAACCATCACAAGAAAAAAAGAAAAAAAAACCCAAGACACCTAGACTTAGTAAAGAACTTTTCAATGTTGACCAAGAATTGGAGCTAACTATCCACCAAAGCAAACCATTCCACTCATTAACAACTCTTTGCAAAAAGCTAAAATGCCAAATATCTATCTGTGAGAAATCTTTGGTCAACTTCAAACTGTTACCATGTGTCACATGAGGATTAGCTGAAACATGCAGGATATAACAGGAAATCAAAGCATCACTACCCGATAGGAACTTAAAACCTTAATTATATCACCATGTACTCGTCTCAACTCAAGCATGGTTAAACCAAGAATTCGCAACCTAGATTCATTAAAGAGATTCCTTACTTCGGAAATAAATCTAGTAGTAGCTCTTTGCTGAACCTGCAAAATGAATTTATCCTTCTCATAAAAGGGACTCCAAGCCTGAATAGCATACTCAAGGTGAGGCCTAACTAATTGCTTATACAAATTAGGAACAACCTCTCTACCACGAAAACAAAAATTTCTTCTAATCAAACCAAGCATCCTATTTGCCCTTGCAGCTGCTAGAGCACACAGTTTAGAAGGCTTCAGATTGCTAGTAATGACAACACCTAGATCCCTTTCTTGATCAAGACAACTAAGATTTGAAGCATTTATGCAGTAATCAAAAGCCAAATTGTTTTAACCAAAATGAATAACTTTGCATTTATCAACATTGAATGACATCTGCCATGTTTGGGACCAAAAATTAATTTATCCAGATCACTTTGCAAAAGTGAAGAATCCCTAGCGCTTAATCAACAATCCTTTACAGCTTAGTGTCATCAGCAAATTTACAAATTCTGGACCCAAGGGAAACATCAATATTATGGCCGATTACGCCTACAGACTTTCCTTAATAATGGGACAAACCTATTTACACCCCCCAAACCTATAGTTCGGAAAACATCTCATGCTTTAGAAGGTTCTATGTCAAGGAGCAAAAAAGTCCAATCAAATGACAAATTTGATAGTGATAAAAAAAGTGATAAAAGTTAACACCACATCGAGCATCTTCCATTTCTCCCTTACTTTATATATAAGTGTGTGTGCAAGTGTTTTTTTTGTGTTGTAGTATATATGGGAGAGGGGAGAAATGGACTTCTCCCCCCTCCCATATATACTGCAACACAAAAGGGGGGAATTAGGTCCCCTTGCGTCACACGTGAAAGATATCGGCTTTATTCAGTCAGATGTATTCCACTAACCCCAATTTCCCCTCTTTAGTATGACTAGAGACTCAAAGAAATGTAAAGAAGCTTTATATATATACTTGTGTAATTCTTCCCTCTCCCACACATATTGGAAATTATGATGTGGGCCACAGGAAAATTCCACAAATATATTTATATAGTTTCTCGACAAGTTTTTAACTCATAATTCCCGTCAAAAAATAAATACAAAATTGGATAGTCTTACAAGGTAAAAGAAGGCTTGCGCGGCCGTTGATACAAGGGAGATAAAATTGGTGTTAGTGGAATACATCTGACTGAATAAAGTTTTAATTCTTTTATGTGCAACGTAAGGGGACCTAATTTTTCCTTTTCCCATATACAGCGCAATGCAAAAGGGGAGAATTCCAATGAAATTTGAAATTAAACACGGGTCTTTCAAAATCAAAGTACTAGGCCTATTTGTCAGGCCCGGCCATATAGATCAGTTGTCAGTGCTTTTTTGTAAGGCCCAGGGTTTGAGTAGCAGGCCTATCTACAGTAATTGAAACTCTTATACTCCTTATACTGTACGTCAGGCTGGGCCTGAAAAAACAGGCATCTCGGAAGCTATTTGTCAGGCCCCGCCTGACAAATACGAAGCTTTCAAAATTCAACAATGGACTCAGACTCAGGGACTCAATCCACAGTGGAATTTTGTTTTCTCCACAAAGATTTATGCCAGAATTTTTGAAAAGTGGTGTAGCTCTTTACATCAATTTGATTGGTTAAGCTCCAGGCCAAAGATCTTCAGCTTAAGTTACAATAGGCCTAGGACCTAGGCCTACAAATTTTCCAGATTGGGATTCAATCCCAGAGTACCGTTAAGAAACACGTGTGATAAGTTTATCGTTGTAGTTATTTGCAGGGCAATAACGAGATGAAATTCTGTACTTGGTGACCACATGTTTTGATGACGTACGCAATTTTCCAGTAAGAAATATTTGAAAATCCATTTGAGAAACACATCAGGTCCCTTTGAGTCCCATTAAAAAAAACCTTTGGATCCCTTTGAGAAATCCCAAAGTGATCCTTATAATAGTTGCCAAAAGGATTTTTCAGTTGGGGAGTTGGTCACGGACTTAATTGCCTTCTCGTGGCCTTGCAGGGCCACCAAGAACCTGAGGAATGTGTGGACTTTGGGAAAAGTCAGACTTTGGGCCTCAAAATTTAATATCTGAAGAGCAAAAAAAAGAAGGTCATCAAGCGTTGTATATGGGCCCCAAATTCCTTTAGGCCTATGTATGCATTTTGGGGGCCCAAAATTCTGAAAAGCAAGAAAATGGTCATCAAGCGTTGTATTTAGGCCCTCAATTGCAACTTCTAAATTTGTAATTTGTTATATTTTCTGCTTAAAATTTTCCCCTTTTTCTACTCCAAAAAGTTCAGCATTTTCTGCTTAATTTTCTTCAACTTTCAACTGTAATTTATCAACTTTCTGCTCATTGTCTGATTTTCTTGTCAAAATTGTATGATTTGAAATTGCTACAGTACATGTAGCTGCAACTTGCAAGCCTACCCTGGGATTATAGTAGGCCCGACACAATCTGCATGGCTGCCCTGCGAATAAGACGTACGTGTAATACAAATTGCAAGGCTGCCCTGCGAATAGGACGTACGTGTAATACAAATCGCAGGTCTGCCCTTTGAATAAGAAGTATGTGCAATGCAATTCGCAGGGCTGCCATGCGAATAAGACATGTGGAATACAATTCGCAAGACTGCCCTGCGAATAAGACGTACGTGTAATACAAATTGCAGGGCTGCCCTGCGAATAAGACGTACGTGTAATACAATTCGCAGGGCTGCCCTGCGAATAAGACGTATGTGGAATACAATTCGCAAGGCTGCCCTGCGAATAATCCCCACCTAAGTTTATACAGTATTTGATGTAATACTTATCATATTCCGTGAATGGTTGCCAGATTGTAGGCTTGGGCGATATATCGATATTTCGATATATTTCGATATTGACCTATATCGATATGGCCGATATTGAGTTCAAGGGTCATATCGATATATCGATATTATGTTTTTTTAATAATACACAATACATGAAGTATTAAAAAGCTAAACATGACTATCAAACATCCAAGTATCTTTTTTATTAAACAGCCACAAAAAGTTAATGAATTTTATGTATATCAAAGTTTCAGGCACTCAGTTATAATAAAACTTATTAAAACAGTAATATTGTGATAACAATTACCCAAAAATCCTTCCATGAACAAAAAACCACTTGAGTACAGAGGCATTGCGCAATACTTCAATTTTATACTTGATGGCTTACGATGTTCAGACAACAAAAATCATAAGATGTTGAATCCTCAAACATCGAGTTAAGTTTCCTCAAAAGGAATACTGAATCTGAATTTTTATATCAAACAATCATTTATTGACAAATTACTGACAAAACTATGAGGTTTTTCTCACTATTTTCTTCGTTCAGAAAGTCTAAAGTAAAAGTGACAGACTGGTCTTGCCAGATCGATCAGATAATGTACAGTGCAGTAACTACATACACTTAGTATCACTGTACAGTACTTTACTATGTACACACATACCATCTAGGCTATCACTGTTTCTTCTGAGTGACAACACTCGTGCGATGATTGAAGCAGACTAGAAATTGGATAATATGCAGCATATATGGACTTCTGAATGGCTAGAAGTCCATGTAATGCTACCAAAATAATGCCTTTTCAGTACAACTTTCATAAGAAGTAAGTGAGTTATAAAATTTTAAGAAGAATTGGAGCCGATTTTTGTTAGGCATACAGTGTAGGCCTAATACCAGTTCCACAACTTTTTTTTTTTAAAGAATATGCCGAGGTCTAAACTTTTTCAATGTTTCTGTGATTGATCTTTTGAGATAGAAACCATGTAAAGAACATTTTAAAACACAATGGGTGTTTATTTGAAGATGATATGTATATATTTTACAGTGATTTCTGTTAATTTGTACAAAAAGTTTTACTTAACTTTTTTTGAGCCGAGGCGAGATTACCTTGCCCAGAACAGTACATACGACTTACGTATGACGTCCCATAATTTGCATATCGATATTTCGATATTATCGATATTTTCCAGGCGATATATCGATATTGCATAATGTTTAATATCGCCCAAGCCTACCAGATTGCATAGTTTGTTTCTACGGGGAAGATCTTCCGAGCTAAATTTTGATTGAAAGAAGTTATTTTCATGATTTTGGTGCACAGTTGTAATTTCAGGCGCACACTTTTGATTCTAGGCGCTTATCTTTCCATAAATTTTAGTTTCCTTCATTAAAAGGTTAGAAAAGTCAAGTTCTTGATAGCCTACAGTAGGGCCTAAACACAGGAAATTTTCTTCATATTGCAACAGCTGCCTTTTGTTAAATATTTGTTGTATTGTTTCCAGTTTCACTATCAAATGGATGATGATTGGTGCACATTTTGTAGACATTGGCGCACATTTTGTAGATCTTGGCACACATTTTTAGTTCCAACGCAATAGCATCAGGAAAGTACATGTATGCGGTCATGATGGCGTGTGTTTATGTGTGTGTGTGTGTAAAACGTGATATCTCAAGAACGAAACACTGGATTCATGTTGTATGTGGTACAGTACACATGTAGCCCATGGTTCTTAGATGTGCCCTATTGTTTTTAATGGTGATGTCAATCATGTCATGCATATTAATGAGTAGGCAGGTCTTAATGTAAAAATCTTAAAATGCTCATATTTTAACAACCGCATGTCTGTTTTGTTTCATATTCGGTATAATTATGATGTTACACTAGCTGGTGTGTACATTTTCATTAGGTAAAAACATTGAATTTCATTAATATGCATAGTGGGTGGGGCTTTGTCTGTTTTTCTGAAAAGAGCTTGTAAACACGGTTTCTCAAGAATGGTAAACTGGATTCATGTCATAATGGGTATACAGATAGCATATGGTTGGTTGATGTGCCCTATTGTTTTTGATAGTGATGTCATGCATATTAATGAGTAGATAGGCTTAATGTAAAAATCTTGAAATGTTCATATTTCAACAACCGCATGTCTGTTTAATTTCATATTTAGTGTAATTATGATGTTAGCTGATGTGTACATGTTCATTACGTAAAAACATTGAATTTCATTAGTATGTATAGTGGGTGTGGCTTAATATGATTTTGCTGAAAAGAGCTTGTAAACACATTATCTCAAGATCGATAAACTGGTGTCATGTCATATTTGGTACACAGATAGCACATGGTATGTAGATATACCCTTTTGTTTTTGGTGGTGATGTGCGTATTAATAGGTAGGCAGAGCTTAATATAAAAATCTTAAAATGCTTTTGTTTTGACAATCACATGTCTGTTTTGTTCGTATTTGTTATACTAATTATGTTAGCTACTGTGTATGTGTGCATTGTATAAAATCCTTGACTTTCATTAATATGCAAAGTGGGTGGGGCTTAATATGATTTTGTAAACAAAAAGCTTGTAAGCACGTACTGTAGCTCAAAAACTATGTGGCTCACAGATACTGTACATGTAGCTGATGGTCTGCAGATGTGCCCTAATGTTTTGGTGGTGATTTCATGCATATTCATAAGTGGACGGGCTTAAGTGAAAAGTTTGAAAAAGTGATAAATGAGCAAGTGTATGTCCGTTTTGCATCATATTGGGCGTGGTAATATTGTTGGCTATTGTGTACAGTACATGCTTATGTTATCAACAGATGTCATTGATATGCATGGTAGGCGAGGCTTAATGTGAAAGTGCTTAATGATGTAAACACCATACTGTATCTCATGAACGGTTTATCAGATATATGCCATATGTCATACACAGATGAGTCATGGTCTGTACATATGTTCTAATGTTGCGGTAGTGATGTCATGAGTAGGCAGGGCTTACTGACAAATTCTTGAAATAGGATAAATAAGAAACCGTTTTTGCATCATACTTGCTATGATAATGTTGTTAATGTGCAAATGCTAATGTTGTCAACATTTGTATTGATCTGCATGGTGGATGGGGCTTATTAAAAAAATATTCAGGAAAAAATATTTCATGATATGCCATGACATGACAGTTAGTACAAATTTTGCAAATCAATCAGCTGATGGAAGAAGAAGCATCGAAACCACAAAACCTTTTTGGTTCTGGTTTAGGCATAGGCGCACATATTTGGGTCCAAAAATTATCTTCTGTGCACACTTTGCAAACTGTGTATTCTGGCTTGGTCGTAGTTGTAGTGAAGATCATGTAGCTTCTACAAGCCTACAACTGCCTTCCAAGTTCCATGTGTGATTGGAGTCTCAATCAAGGTGATTCTGCACTTGACAATCGTTTAAACACTACACAAGCCCCCCCCCCCTTTCCTTCCCGCAGCTGGGGAAACCATACGTTTGTAAGAATAACATACTGTAATTGTTAGATAGATTTTGAACTCTTGAATTTCTATTTATTTCTTTTCAAAGTTTCATTGTCCTCTCTCACCACTGAACGTAAAATACTTATCTGCTTTAAATATTCACAGATGAAGTCAACGCTTTGGTGTTTGACGTTGGATCTTACTCTGTGAGAGGTGGATATGCAGGGGAAGATTCTCCAAAGGTATGAAATACTCTCATTTATGCACTTGTCAATTGTTTGACTCACCCCTACACCCCCAGACAAGGTGAGTCGTTGCACCAATGTGCATCAGCAAAACACAGAATACATTGACACACCCCTCGGTCATTTAGGTGACATATCATGTAAAATGACCCAACCCTCAGTCACATACATGTAACTGATGCACAATTTGATTTTTTGACGGATAATGAGTCATAAAACTCACTGACAACATGTATACCTTGACGCATGAAATAAGCCACCTTTGTTTATTTTTACAAACTCATAGGGGTACAGATTTGTTAGTTGCTGCTAAGCTTAGTTGCTGCTAGGCTTAGTTGCTGCTAGGCTTACTTGCTGCTAGGCTTAGTTGCTGCTAGGCTTACTTGCTGCTAGGCTTAGTTGCTGCTAGGCTTAGCTGCTGCTAGGCTTAGTTGTTGCTAGGCTTAGTTGCTGCTAGGCTTAGTTGCTGCTAGGCTTAGTTGCTGCTAGGCTTAGTTGCTGCTAGGCTTAGTTGCTGCTAGGCTTAGTTGCTGCTAGGCTTAGTTGCTGCTAGGCTTAGTTACTGCTAGGCTTAGTTGCTGCTAGGCTTAGTTGCTGCTAGGCTTAGTTGCTGCTAAGCTTAGTTGCTGCTAGGCTTAGTTTAGTCTTATATGAAAGAGGAAATGTGTCACTTGCCCAGGGGTTATTGATTGGCTTGTCAGTATCTTGTGTAAATATTTTGACCAATCAGAGACATTGAATCATATTGTGTATTTATCTGCACATTAAAGGCACAGTAGCAGCACAGTTTGACTAATTTAAAATACTGTATCCTATAATACTTGCAAACAGCAAAATGTCCCAAGAAAATTACTTAAAAATTGATTGTTTTACAGCATTTTAAACTTAGAAACCCAACTTGTACAATATTTTGTGACCTCAAGATGAGACAACTCAAAAATTCCTCATTTTAACATATTGTATTTTAGTTCTTCCCCCATTGTGAATTGGAGAAGGCGGTTATGGTGAACAGGAAATTGGATATCAAACCTTGATCCAGCTTTAGCAGTAGAATGCATTTGAGAACTTTTAATATTTGAAACTTGGAAAAGAAATATAAAGAATTCCATTAAAAGAATTTTAGCTGTGTTCCTGTTCATACATCATCACTTTTGCACATGCGGAAATTTTTTACAAACTTTTAATTTATCTTTGTGACCTTTTACAGGGGTCGAAATTTAAATTTGTTCAAAGAAAACTTTCTCAAACAATTCCGTTCCGGATCAGAATTCACTGTTCCAAGTTTTTTGCCGATAACAGGACAAATTCCTTTTTTTCTTTTAAAAATGGGCTTAATTTACAACTACTTTACGGGTTCATGTGTGCAAACATGTGTCAGCTATTAGTATCCACAGTACATGATGTACAGTAGTATCTAGTTGTGCAGGCAAAGTGGGAAAAGCTGTTTTTACTAAAAGAAATTACTTTCATGATAATTTTGTTGGACAACATGTATTTTGTTTGAGCTGAAATCTAGTTAATCATCTTTGTTGCCACATTTGTTTGAAAAGAAGACTGTTCCTCCAGAACAGAGATGTTTGGAAATTCACTGTTCCTGCCTAACAAGTACTGTTCTTGGAACAGTGGGAAATTTGACCCCTGGTGTAAAGACTCTTCTGTTCATATTATGTTATACTCTCTCATCAGGGTATCTCTTGACCCCTGGTTTAAAGACTGTTCTGCTCATATTATGTAATACTCTTTCCTCTAGGTATCTCTTGACCCCTGGTTTAAAGACTGTTCAGTTCATATTATGTTATACTCTTTCATAAGGGTATCTCTTGACCCCTGGTTTAAAGACTTCTGCTCATATTATGTAATACTCTTTCCTCTGGGTATCTCTTGACCCCTGGTGTAAAGACTGTTCTGCTCATATTATGTAATACTCTTTCATAAGGGTATCTCTTGACCCCTGGTTTAAAGACTGTTCTGCTCATATTATGTAATACTCTTTCCTCTGGGTATCTCTTGACCCCTGGTGTAAAGACTGTTCTGCTCATATTATGTAATACTCTTTCATAAGGGTATCTCTTGACCCCTGGTTTAAAGACTGTTCTGCTCATATTATGTAATACTCTTTCATCAGGGTATCTCTTGACCCCTGGTTTAAAGACTGTTCTGCTCATATTATGTAATACTCTTTCCTCTGGGTATCTCTTGACCCCTGGTGTAAAGACTGTTCTGCTCATATTATGTAATACTCTTTCATAAGGGTATCTCTTGACCCCTGGTTTAAAGACTGTTCTGCTCATATTATGTAATACTCTTTCATCAGGGTATCTCTTGACCCCTGGTATAAAGACTGTTCTGCTCATATTATGTGATACTCTTTCCTCTGGGTATCACTTGACCCCTGGTTTAAAGACTGTTCTGCTCATATTATGTAATACTCTTTCCTCTGGGTATCTCTTGATTCCTGGTTTAAAGACTGTTCTGCTCATATTATGTAATACTCTTTCATCAGGGTATCTCTTGACCTCTGGTTTAAAGACTGTTCTGCTCATATTATGTAATACTCTTTCATCAGGGTATCTCTTGACCCCTGGTTTAAAGACTGTTCTGCTCATATTATGTGTGATACTCTTTCCTCTGGGTATCTCTTGACCCCTGGTGTAAAGACTGTTCTGCTTATATTATGTAATACTTTTTCATCAGGGTATCTCTTGACCCCTGGTTTAAAGACTGTTCTGCTTATATTATGTAATACTCTTTCCTCTGGGTATCTCTTGACCCCTGGTGTAAAGACTGTTCTGCTCATATTATGTAATACTCTTTCATCAGGGTATCTCTTGACCCCTGGTTTAAAGACTGTTCTGCTCATATTATGTGATACTCTTTCATCAGGGTATCTCTTGACCCCTGGTTTAAAGACTGTTCTGCTCATATTATGTAATACTCTTTCCTCTGGGTATCTCTTGACCCCTGGTTTAAAGACTGTTCTGCTCATATTATGTAATACTCTTTCATCAGGGTATCTCTTGACCCCTGGTTTAAAGACTGTTCTGCTCATATTATGTGATACTCTTTCATCAGGGTATCTCTTGACCCCTGGTTTAAAGACTGTTCTGCTCATATTATGTAATACTCTTTCCTCTGGGTATCTCTTGACCCTGGTTTAAAGACTGTTCTGCTCATATTATGTAATACTCTTTCATCAGGGTATCTCTTGACCCCTGGTTTAAAGACTGTTCTGCTCATATTATGTAATACTCTTTCATCAGGGTATCTCTTGACCCCTGGTTTAAAGACTGTTCTGCTCATATTATGTAATACTCTTTCATCAGGGTATCTCTTGACCCCTGGTTTAAAGACTGTTCTGCTCATATTATGTAATACTCTTTCCTCTGGGTATCTCTTGACCCCTGGTTTAAAGACTGTTCTGCTCATATTATGTAATACTCTTTCATCAGGGTATCTCTTGACCCCTGGTGTAAAGACTGTTCTGCTCATATTATGTAATACTCTTTCATCAGGGTATCTCTTGACCCCTGGTTTGAAGACTGTTCTGCTCATATTATGTAATACTCTTTCATCAGGGTATCTCTTGACCCCTGGTTTAAAGACTGTTCTGCTCATATTATGTAATACTCTTTCCTCTGGGTATCTCTTGACCCCTGGTTTAAAGACTGTTCTGCTCATATTATGTAATACTCTTTCATCAGGGTATCTCTTGACTCCTGGTGTAAAGACTGTTCTGTTCATATTATGTTATACTCTTTCATCAGGGTATCTCTTGACCCCTGGTGTAAAGACTGTTCTGCTCATATTATGTAATACTCTTTCCTCTGGGTATCTCTTTACCCCTGGTTTAAAGACTGTTCTGTTCATATTATGTTATACTCTTTCATCAGGGTATCTCTTGACCCCTGGTGTAAAGACTGTTCTGCTCATATTATGTAATACTCTTTCATCAGGGTATCTCTTGACCCCTGGTTTAAAGACTGTTCAGCTCATATTATGTAATACTCTTTCCTCTGGGTATCTCTTGACCCCTGGTTTAAAGACTGTTCTGCTCATATTATGTAATACTCTTTCCTCTGGGTATCTCTTGACCCCTGGTTTAAAGACTGTTCTGCTCATATTATGTTATACTCTTTCCTCTGGGTATCTCTTTACCCCTGGTATAAAGACTGTTCTGTTTATATTATGTTATACTCTTTCATCAGGGTATCTCTTGACCCCTGGTGTAAAGACTGTTCTGCTCATATTATGTAATACTCTTTCCTCTGGGTATCTCTTGACCCCTGGTGTAAAGACTGTTCTGCTCATATTATGTAATACTCTTTCATCAGGGTATCTCTTGACCCCTGGTTTAAAGACTGTTCTGCTCATATTATGTAATACTCTTTCATCGGGTATCTCTTGACCCCTGGTGTAAAGACTGTTTTGCTCATATTATGTAATACTCTTTCCTCTGGGTATCTCTTGATTCCTGGTTTAAAGACTGTTCTGCTCATATTGTGTAATACTCTTTCATCAGGGTATCTCTTGACCCCTGGTTTAAAGACTGTTCTGCTCATATTATGTAATACTCTTTCATCAGGGTATCTCTTGACCCTGGTTTAAAGACTGTTCTGTTCATATTATGTTATACTCTTTCATCAGGGTATCTCTTGACCCCTGGTTTAAAGACTGTTCTGCTCATATTATGTAATACTCTTTCATCAGGGTATCTCTTGACCCCTGGTTTAAAGACTGTTCTGCTCATATTATGTAATACTCTTTCATCAGGGTATCTCTTGACCCCTGGTTTAAAGACTGTTCTGTTCATATTATGTTATACTCTTTCATCAGGGTATCTCTTGACCCCTGGTTTAAAGACTGTTCTGCTCATATTATGTAATACTCTTTCCTCTGGGTATCTCTTGACCCCTGGTTTAAAGACTGTTCTGCTCATATTATGTAATACTCTTTCATCAGGGTATCTCTTGACCTCTGGTTTAAAGACTGTTCTGCTCATATTATGTTATACTCTTTCATCAGGGTATCTCTTGACCCCTGGTGTAAAGACTGTTCTGCTCATATTATGTAATACTCTTTCATCAGGGTATCTCTTGACCCCTGGTGTAAAGACTGTTCTGCTCATATTATGTAATACTCTTTCATCAGGGTATCTCTTGACCCCTGGTTTAAAGACTGTTCTGCTCATATTATGTAATACTCTTTCATCGGGTATCTCTTGACCCCTGGTGTAAAGACTGTTCTGCTCATATTATGTTATACTCTTTCATCAGGGTATCTCTTGACCCCTGGTTTAAAGACTGTTCTGCTCATATTATGTAATACTCTTTCCTCTGGGTATCTCTTGACCCCTGGTGTAAAGACTGTTCTGCTCATATTATGTAATACTCTTTCATCAGGGTATCTCTTGACCCCTGGTGTAAAGACTGTTCTGATCATATTATGTAATACTCTTTCATCAGGATATCTCTTGACCCCTGGTTTAAAGACTGTTCTGCTCATATTATGTAATACTCTTTCCTCTGGGTATCTCTTGACCCCTGGTGTAAAGACTGTTCTGTTCATATTATGTTATACTCTTTCATCAGGGTATCTCTTGACCACTGGTTTAAAGACTGTTCTGCTCATATTATGTTATACTCTTTCATCAGGGTATCTCTTGACCCCTGGTTTAAAGACTGTTCAGCTCATATTATGTAATACTCTTTCCTCTGGCTATCTCTTGACCCCTGGTGTAAAGACTGTTCTGCTCATATTATGTAATACTCTTTCCTCTGGGTATCTCTTGACCCCTGGTGTAAAGACTGTTATGCTCATATTATGTAATACTCTTTCATCAGGGTATCTCTTGACCCCTGGTGTAAAGACTGTTCTGCTCATATTATGTAATACTCTTTCATCAGGGTATCTCTTGACCTCTGGTTTAAAGACTGTTCTGCTCATATTATGTAATACTCTTTCATCAGGGTATCTCTTGACCCCTGGTTTAAAGACTGTTCTGTTCATATTATGTAATACTCTTTCATCGGGTATCTCTTGACCCCTGGTTTAAAGACTGTTCTGCTCATATTATGTAATACTCTTTCCTCTGGGTATCTCTTGACCCCTGGTTTAAAGACTGTTCTGCTCATATTATGTAATACTCTTTCATCAGGGTATCTCTTGACCTCTGGTTTAAAGACTGTTCTGCTCATATTATGTTATACTCTTTCATCAGGGTATCTCTTGACCCCTGGTGTAAAGACTGTTCTGCTCATATTATGTAATACTCTTTCATCAGGGTATCTCTTGACCCCTGGTGTAAAGACTGTTCTGCTCATATTATGTAATACTCTTTCATCAGGTATCTCTTGACCCTGGTTTAAAGACTGTTCTGCTCATATTATGTAATACTCTTTCATCAGGTATCTCTTGACCCTGGTGTAAAGACTGTTCTGCTCATATTATGTTATACTCTTTCATCAGGGTATCTCTTGACCCCTGGTTTAAAGACTGTTCTGCTCATATTATGTAATACTCTTTCCTCTGGGTATCTCTTGACCCCTGGTGTAAAGACTGTTCTGCTCATATTATGTAATACTCTTTCATCAGGGTATCTCTGACCCCTGGTGTAAAGACTGTTCTGATCATATTATGTAATACTCTTTCATCAGGATATCTCTTGACCCCTGGTTTAAAGACTGTTCTGCTCATATTATGTAATACTCTTTCCTCTGGGTATCTCTTGATTCCTGGTTTAAAGACTGTTCTGCTCATATTATGTAATACTCTTTCATCAGGGTATCTCTTGACCCCTGGTTTAAAGACTGTTCAGCTCATATTATGTAATACTCTTTCATCAGGGTATCTCTTGACCCCTGGTGTAAAGACTGTTCTGCTCATATTATGTAATACTCTTTCATCAGGGTATCTCTTGACCCCTGGTTTAAAGACTGTTCTGCTCATATTATGTAATACTCTTTCCTCTGGGTATCTCTTGACCCCTGGTGTAAAGACTGTTCTGCTCATATTATGTAATACTCTTTCATCAGGTATCTCTTGACCTCTAAAGACTGTTCTGCTCATATTATGTAATACTCTTTCATCAGGGTATCTCTTGACCCTGGTGTAAAGACTGTTCTGCTCATATTATGTAATACTCTTTCCTCTGGGTATCTCTTGATTCCTGGTTTAAAGACTGTTCTGCTCATATTATGTAATACTCTTTCATCAGGGTATCTCTTGACCCCTGGTTTAAAGACTGTTCAGCTCATATTATGTAATACTCTTTCATCAGGGTATCTCTTGACCCTGGTGTAAAGACTGTTCTGCTCATATTATGTAATACTCTTTCCTCTGGATATCTCTTTACCTATCCACATACTGTACCTTTAATACGGTAGATAGCTGATATTAAACCATTTCTTTACCTCCACACACGTTTTGACTCTCAAGGCCGATTTCCCCACGGTTGTGGGAGTCTTGGAAAACAAAGAAGAAGAGGCGATGGAAGTGGATGGGGCGCCTTCTACGGCTATCAAGGACGCCTCGGTGAAGAAGAAATTCAAATATATCCATGACACAAATGGACTGCGCTACCCCAGAGAACACATGGAGATTGGCCACCCTCTAAAGGATGGCATGAGTAAGATATTTTTCAATTCTCTTAATTACAAAATAATTTTTAGTTAATGTCATAATTTTTGCTTTACCTTAGTTTTCAGAGCAGTTTTATTCCATAATAAGTTGAAATGGCATTAGACCAAAAATGGAGTGTTTCAGTTACTGTTTGACCCTCGTGTAGATTATTTGTTTTGGACCCTCATCCTATTTATTTTGTGGGGTTAACGATTAGCGAATAATCTCTAAATGTTGAGTGAAACTTTAAAGGAATATTACCATCGATTTTTATTTTTTCATATATGATAGAGAAATATTTTAGAAACAAAGTGGTGGAAAAACTATAATAATATCTTATTTTGTTTAGAAGTTACAAAATTTTAAACTGTTTTTTAATTTGGACAAAAGTAACTGATTGGCAACATCTGTGATGTCATAGAGACAATTTCAACAAAACGTCTTTTGTATTTCTTTAAATATGATTTGCATTGCTTTCTCATTGAAAATGGGATGTACAACAACAAAAAATCAAATATTTTTTTGTAAATTATATATTCCACCCTATCTCTATAATGAACCAGAAATGTTGTTTGATAATGTAAAAAAAAGTGTGATTAAATTTATAAGAATCACATAAGAAGTGTGCTGGAATTGCCTTGATGACATCACAAAGCTGAAGGACAGGACATACATGTATGCTGTACGAGGTGTTTTTAGGAGCATTTTTCTATTCTTTAAATTGTTATAATTTCCAAACGGAATAGGATATTAACATAGTTTTTTCACCACTTTGTTTCTACAAATTTTCTCTATCATATATGAAAACATGAAAATCTATAGAATATTCCTTTAAAATGATTAATCACGAAGATACTATGTGGGTGGTCTTGTGGGTGAGCTAGAAGTATGGGCAGCTCAAAATTCAACTAATTGATGGGGCTTTTCAAAAACTAAACTGGGGTACAGCTGTACTGTAAATAAAATATTTTGTAACAACGTTGTCAAACCAGGGAAGTGACACCTCAGTAGTAAAGCCAAAAACAGCAAGATTTCTTGCTGATATTTTATTTCTACACCTGTTTGAAGGTCATTTAATCCCAGGATCTATATTTTCAAGTGGTTTTATCAGCCTTACGGGTAATTTTAAGACATGATATTTGCATTTTGACGAGATTCTTGGCCTACATGTATTTGGTTTCTGAAAATGTATGGACTTTTGTGTGAAAACTGTAACACTTCCACAAAAATTTCATTCAACAGTTAAAAGATTGTGTTTTTATATACAATTTTGGGTGATGATTGGTTGTGATTAATTGTTAAACTCTCACAAATGTTGGCGATTAAACATTTAGTGAATTAATCACAAATTAACAGCATTATTTCTATATATTTATAATCTATTTCAAATTTTCTAACTTCTAAGAAATAATTTGTCCTTCAATTATTTATGAATGATATCTGTACTGTATATGATATTTATGATTCAAGCCATTAGAACTTCATGGCAAAGCAATTTTGGAAAGAAAATTTCAGAGAATTCTTAAGAAATACATTATTGTATATACTCATATTGACTATTGCAACTCCCTTCTTGCTGGTATGCCATTAAACCTCATTCAGTATCTTTAAAAGATTCAACATTTTGCGGCAAGGATAGTCAAAAAGACTTAGAAATATGATTCTGTCACACCTATCTTATACTCCCTTCATTGGCTCCCTGTTAACATGCGTATTCACTACAAATTTTTAGTTCAAGTCTTCAACTGCATCCATGGTAAAGCACCCCAGTATCTTAGGGAACTCATTGTTTGTAAAAGACCTACACAGAACGCCCGTAATCGTTCGTCATTCTGGCTCAATCTTCCAACCATAAAACACACAACACTTGGGTGGAGGGCATTTGCACGGGTGGGGCTTCTTTGGTGGAATCAACTTCCTAGTGATATACGCAATATTGATAATCACATACAATTTCTAAGAGTGCTGAAAACCCATTTATTTAAGTTGTATTTTAAGTGTTGATTTCTTTGGCTGGGCATTAAGTGTATCTTTTATTCATGTTATTCTACTTTCTTATTTTTGTAAAGCGATTTTGAATATACGCATACTAAAACACTATATAATTTAATTATATTATCATTATTATTATTATTATTATTATTATGTGTACTAGCACATAGGGCAAATTATGCCATCATTGGCATTATTTCAACAAGAAAATTTTCTTCAAACTTGGAGAATGGAGTAAGATTTTATGATGGGTTTTTGGTAATTGGCTTATCTATTTTTGAATTCTCTATCATAAAACAAGCTAGAATATTTGACTTCATGTCTCCATTTAATATTCGTTTTATTGCTGTAATGATATGACTGTATTACGTATCGATTAACGTGGAGAAAAATATCTCAGATTTATTGGTATATCGCGATATTTTTCAAGAAAACTGACTCACGACACAAATTGTTTATATCACTACTTGTTTATGCTTATGTATACATATGAATGATGAACGCAAGAAACAATGATTTCCATCTAGCAGAAGACATGATCGCGTGACTATTACGCTCTAGATTTCATCACACATAGCATGCACATGTTTGGTAATTCAGCCAACGTGACCATGAATTATGAAAGTGAGAGGTATTTCTGGGCCAATATTTCTTTTTTTTTGTCCACTTATATCTGAGCGTGCCAGTGTGGGGTAAAGGAGCACGATTTGTAATTAGTTTTTTTATGTTTCATAATATTTTTGCACTTTTTAAAAGTTGG
>JAIGNY010002653.1:405000-440000 GCA_020152595.1 Chiridota heheva | reverse complement strand
TATGTTGCGAAAGGCATATTTCATGTTGTGGGAAAAGAGATATCAAGATAATCAATATGGCATGACAGCACAAATTTTAAGCTGATGTGAATTCAATTGATAGTGTCTGTAAAATGTTGTGCAGGATTCCCTAACAATCATGGACGAGTGTTGTCTCTTTTACCCCTCCCGCTCCCCCGCTTTTTTATGCTCTTCAATGTTACGAGAAAAAAATACCTCTGCAACTTATGACATGACTATCAAAATTGGTGCTGGGTGGATTTTGTAAGCAAAACGGGTCAGACACTTTTGTCCAGTATTGCAGCCTCTGTAGCACTACACTCCTCGTCAAAAGTAAATGAAACAGAACCCTGCTATACTTTGTTGGCTCAGATTTCTGCACGCTACCTCTCGAAATGTTCCCTGTTGGAGGGTACATACACTGCTGCTGACCTTGCAGAATATAATGACAATGCACAGCAATGTGGTCCATGTGGCTGAACCAGATATAGGTGTGGACTCAATAAGAAGGAGCATTTTATTTTTTTGTTTCAAGATTTTTTGGAAACTGAAGTTTATTTTATTTTTGCCTTAACAACTCTGCCCCAGATTTGCAAACAGCAGAGCATCAGGTCTTGTCATTGATAGCGGTGCTACTCACACAACAGCAATCCCAGTGCACGAGGGCTATGTCATTAGTAAGGGTGAGTACGCACTGTTTCTGTACTGGCAGGGTATCTGCTTCTCAGGTCGGAGGTCAAGAGAGGCCAAGATCAAGGTTCATGCCTGGTTACTAGAGTAGGGTGTGTAGTCAGTCATTCAATGTATGGGGGAAGGCAGGGAAAAGTACTGTTGATTTGTGATTAATTCATTAATCATTTAATTGCCAAAATTTGCGAGTGTTTAACAATTAATCACAACCAAGCTTTATCCCAAAAATCGGGAAAAGAACAAACTTTTAAGAGTTTATTAGAAATTAATGAAATTTTTATGGAACTGGTACAGTTCCCACACAAATAGACCAGGCATGATGAATAACTCTGGCTATAAATTTTCAGTCTATTGCACCCAAACTCACCAGTGTTTATAGTTCACTGATAAAACACATTCTTTTAAATCGAATGAATCGCCAGCCCCACATTACACGAATGGTCTGGCCCATGCAGTAACCCTATCCACAATACATGTACCTGTTTGTTCACAATAACTTCCATTGTGTACATATAAATAATAAGGAGTGTAATAACTGATGTATGAAATCTCTGAATTATCTGTGGTGGGATTTCTTAATTGTTTTTTGCAGTCTTAAAAAGCATACCCACTGAAATGGAGGTTGTTGTGGATGAAAAGACTGAAAATTTATAGGTAGATTTGACGTAATGATATTTTAAAAAAAATAGGCCAAAAATCTCAGCAAAATGCAAACATCATTTCTCAGAATTACCCGTAAGGCTGATAAAACTATTTAAAAACAAAAATCCTGGGTTTAGATGACTTTGAAACAGGTGTAGAAAATAAAATATCAGCAGAAAATGTTGCCGATATTCGAACCTTGCACTGCTGAATTGTCACTTCCCTGGCTTATGACAGAGCTGCTACAAAATAATTAATTTACAGACTGTAACCCAGTAAGCCCAGTTTAGTTTTTGAAGGTCGCCAACATTTAGTTAAATTCATTATTCTGGCCATGGTTGTACTGTAGCTCATACACAAGGCCACCCACATAGCACATTCGCGATTAATCGTTCTAAAATTTTGATAAAAGTTTTGAAAGAGTCCAAGCGAATAGCGATTCATCACTTAGTGGCAGCACTACAAGGAAGATAATTTCTGATTGTGTAAAATATTTTCCAATCATTTGTCAAAATAGCAAGCTATTACACCATTAGGAGGGTAGATTCAAGTGGAGAGCAACAAAGGTGGTCACTTCGATCTCTTAAACTGTTAGAATTTTTTCTGGACCTTTTTGCCTTATTTTACTTTTTTGGAGGGAATGCATGTCATCAGAGGGAAGGGAAAAGGCTTGCATCAGAGGGATGGGAAAAGGTATGTCATCAGAGGAAAGGGAAAAGGCATGTCATCAAGAGGGAAGGGAAAAGGCATGTTATCAGAGGAAAGGGAAAAGGCATGTAAACAGAGGGAAGGGAAAATACATGTCATCAGAGGGAAGGGAAAAGGCATCTCATTAGAGGGGAGGGAAAAGGCTTGCACCAGAGGGAAGGGAAAAGGCATGTCATTAGAGGGGAGGGAAAAGGCTTGCACCAGAGGGAAGGGAAAAGGCATGTCATTATAGGGAAGAGAAAAGGCATGTCATCAGAGGGAAGGGAAAAGGCATGTAAACAGAGGGAAGGGAAAATACATGTCATCAGAGGGAAGGGAAAAGGCTTGTCATCAGAGGGAAGGGAAAAGGCTTGCACCAGAGGGAAGGGAAAAGGCATGTCATTAGAGGGGAGGGAAAAGGCTTGCACCAGAGGGAAGGGAAAAGGCATGTCATCAGAGGGAAGGGAAAAGGCATGTCATCAGAGGGATGGGAAAAAGCGTGTCATCAGAGGGAAGGGAAAAGGCATGTTGTCAGAGGGAAGAGAAAAGGCTTGTCGTCAGAGGGAAGGGAAAAGGCATGTCATCAGAGGGAAGGGAAAAAGCATATCAGAGGGAAGGGAAAAGGCATGTCATCAGAGGGAAGGGAAAAGGCATGTCATCAGAGGGATGGGAAAAAGCATATCAGAGGGAAGGGAAAAGGCATGTCGCCAGAGGGAAGAGAAAAGACATGTCAGAGGGAAGGGAAAAAGCGTGTCATCAGAGGGAAGGGAAAAGGCATGTAAACAGAGGGAAGGGAAAATACATGTCATCAGAGTGAAGGGAAAAGGCTTGTCATCAGAGGGAAGGGAAAAAGCATATCAGAGGGAAGGGAAAAGGCATGTTATCAGAGGGGAGGGAAAAGGCATATCAGAGGGAAGGGAAAAGGCATGTTATCAAAGGGAAGGGAAAAGGCATGTCGTCAGAGGGAAGAGAAAAGGCATGTCATTAGAGGGAAGGGAAAAAGCTTGACATCAGAGAAGGGAAAAGCATGTCATTAAAGGGAAGGGAAAGGCATGTCATCAAAGGGAAGGGAAAGGCATGTTATCAGAGGGAAGGGAAGAGGCACGTCATTAGAGGGAAGGGGAAAAGCATGTCATCAGAGGGAAGGGAATTTCTATCATTTTGTTATGTTGGTGAGATTGAGTTTCACTGCCTTCAACTGAATATACACATTTGAATGAAAAACAACTTATTTGTTGGATTGAGGGTGAGGGTATGGCCTAATATCTGTTAGATTGAGGGTGTGGCCTATCTGTTAAATTGAGGGTGTGGCCTATCTTGTGGATTGAGGGTGTGGCCTATACATTGGATTGAGGGTGTGACCTCATATAAGAAAATGTAGTTTCACATCATATGATTGGTGCATTTTTTAGACAAATCAATTGAAAGAAAGGATGTAAAGTGTTAGGGTTTAATCAATGGAAATATTGCAAAGAATGAATTGCTTTGTTCAAAATACTATTACATGCCCGTACACAGTAAATATGTTTTTTCTTGCAAAACTCGCCCATACACCATAAATATGTTTTATTTTGCAAAACTCTACTTGAACTAAATTACTACAAATGGCAACTTCATCTTCCTACAATATCATCTTTACCATGTTGAACATCTTTGTGATAAAGCTGAGCTTCAATGTCATTGATGTTTTGGTTATCTTACCTACAGGGATAATGAAGAGCCCTCTTGGAGGAGACTTCATCACCAAACAATGCAAAGATTACCTTGAGAAGCAGAAGATAGAAACGCTCTCACCAACTTTCATAGCGTCAAGGGTTGGTGAATGTTTCGTCTCTTTTTCTAATTTTCATCCCTTCCTGTAATAGTAATAACATATATACAAAAGGTGATTTTCAACAATCTATGGTCAGGTAAGATAACCTGGCCTTAATTAACGTCTCTTACGAGTTACGAAATAAGCCACACCCACCATAGCAATGCGGTAACTAGTTGTTGCAAACAAACCTCAAATCCGCAATTGTTCATTGACATTTAGATGTTCGCGTGGCCTGCCGCAAGCTTTGATTCATTTACGAATCACAAATTCGGATCTTTAGAGTTTTAGGAAATGGAATTGTGGGACATAGGATACCATGTGGGACATGGGATGCCATGTGGGACATGGGATGCCATGTGGGACATGGGCTGCCATGTGGGACATGGGATGCCATGTAGGACATGGGGTGCCATGTGAGACATGGGATGCCATGTGGGACATGAAATGCCATATGGGCCATGGAATGCCATATAGGCCATATAATGCTATGGGGGGACATAGTGTAAGATGCCATTTTAATAACTGGGCAGGTCATATGATATGGGTGTCAATTTGCATGGGCATGCAAACCATGACTGTATTTACCGTTCTAGTTAATTAAAAAGAATTTAAATTGTTATCAATATATAAATAAATCCAGTGTGTATGCTCATATATATTTAAATTCATGTTTATATTCATTTATAAGCAAGAAACATTTGTATAATTATGAAGTGGGTCTTACATGAAGTATATCCTACATATTCATTCTTTTACCTCAGGAGCAAGTAAAAGAAAGAGCCGTGCCAATATACACACGGAAGGAACTTCCAAAGGGTGTTACAAAATCGTGGCAGGACTACATGCAGAAGCTACAGGTACAGGACTTCCAGAGCACCGTGCTACAAATTTCGGACACACCGTATGAACAAGAGTAAGTAGCTGGTTTAACCCTTACTCTACCAGCACTTTTTTTGGAGACGCGCTTAGGAAGCGGGGTCAAAGATGTGGCACCCAAAACGGCGACAATATCACTGCATGGTAGAGTAGGGGTTAAGGACAGGCTGGTTATTGAAGGGTCCTCTGTCTTCCGAGCAGCAGAGTTGGGCTCGTTCCACTTCAGTGGGCCGTGCACCGGGACCATGCTGCATATAATTTTGAGTTGGCACACTTGTCGCGGGTTGGGTAATCTTTACTCTACCAGCACTAAAACGGGGTTAAAGATTGGGCACCCAAACGGGGATAATATCGCCGCGTGGTAGAGTAAGGGTTAAATGTAATCCTCTTTGTTTTGGACAGGTACAGATTTCATCTTCACCAAAATAGGCTTTACATGAAAATAATTTATTTATCTGTAAACATACTTTATGTTAACATATTAGCTTATAACTGGGATATGTCCATAATATAGATAAAGGAATATTTTCTTGAATTTGATTTTCATATATATGAGGACTTCTAAAGAAACAATATGCTGAATAAAAAAGAAAAGAAAGAAAGAAAAAGAAAAAAAAAAACTTTGCTGGTAAAGTTTTTGATTCCATTTTGGAATTATTGTTTCACAGACTTAACCAGTGTGACCTCAATACAGATCAAGCAGCTTGTTGAGAGCGACTGACTTCTGTTCTATTCTCTCCAACTATTCATTCTGTTTCATTTCACCTTGCACTTTACCACCTAAATTTTGTTTTATATCTTAATTTCCTGGAATTCTCTTTCTGTGGATAGGCATTTGCTTTCAGTGAGATCATTTCTTTTGGATTTTTTCCTTTTTTTCTGACCAGACTCACGCCTTATCGTTACCTGTACAGCGGTTCTCCTATAGTAGTTCCGCGATTTGTTTTTCTAGTTGCCTCAGGTCCTCGGCCCTCGTTTTTTTCATCATGACGAAATGCTTCTGCCTTGACCTTGACCCTCCCTCCGCTCCCCGTGACCCACCTGCCACCTCTATTGACCATTATTCCGCCCCAATCCCCAAAATTATAATAATACAGGCCACCAATAAACAAGATAGTTTAAAAAAAAAAATCCCCTTTTCTAATTTACAAAGTACTCAAGGCCTTGTCGGTACCCTCCCTAAGGTCCCCACCCTCGATCCGGCGATCTCCTGGCACACTGCACCAGAGACACTCAAGCCACCACCCTCCTCACCACCAAAACCCTAGCCAATACCGGTATTGACGTTACAGTCACCCCCCGACATTCCCTAAACTCCAGCAAAGGTGTGGTCAGAACCAGAGACCTAGCCTACCTGACCGATGAAGACCTCGTACAGGAACTTGTAAATGAACACATAACTGAGGCCCGTTGTCTCGTCCTCAAGAGAGACAGTGCCGAAACACCTACCAATACCATCTTCCTAATGTTTTCCACACCAAGTCTCCCCTCCCACATCACTGCTGGCTACCCGAGAATCCCAGTCACCCCTTATATTCCGGACTCCCTCCATTGTCATAAGTGCTAGAGGTATAGCCATTGTAAAAACTCCTGCCGCAGCCGAACGCGCTGTGGCAACTGTGGAGCCCTGGACCATGACAGCACCTCCTGCACCAGCACCCCACACTGCAGCAATTGCAACGGCACTCATCCAACTAACCATCCCTCCTTCTCAAAAGACTGTCCCACCTGGCTTCAAGAAAAACAAATTACTAAACTAAAAACCCTTAATCCCAACATCACTTACCCGAGGCCATGGAGGAAGCAACTTCTCGCTTCACTCCATGCTAAGCCATCCTACTCAAGCGCAGTCTTCTCTAACACCAATATCGCCCCCTTAACACAACTAAAACTGACTCACATACCCAAAGAGACCTCACCTGGCTTACCCAGTCCTACGCCCATCACCATTGCCAACAACCCAACCACACCCAGTACCCAAACCACCTCCACCACCACTACTTCTTTCCCTAACCTTCCTTCTTCCTCTAAGACTCCTGCTATCCCTACCCCAACACCTCTAATGTCATCAAACTCAAGCCAACCTGGCTAACAATCATCCAATCAACAAAAAACAACCAATCAACAAACAGCCCACCATCCAAACCCACACATATGACACGGAAGAGAACATGGATTGTTCGATTACCAAACATACTTCTCGTCCAACTTTAAAAAGCAACCGTTCACAAAGAAACAGGGACAGATCCAAAGAAAAAATAAGCCAACTTAGACCCAACAGATCTTCCTCAAGATAACCCCCTGCCTCCTTATGGCATGCAACATAAACAATAACATTTACAACATCATACAATGGAACATAAGGAACCTTAAAATCAATTCTGAAGAAATTGACCTTCTGGCCACCACCCAGTCGTCTTCTGCCTACAAGAAATTTTCTTGAAAACCACTGACCATTATTCCCTGAACAACTTCGCTTGCTATCACAAACATCAAGTGGACGCCGACAGGGCCTGTGGGGGCACATCCATTCTCATTAGACACGATATCCCACACAGCACTATTCATGTGCGCACCGACCTTCAGGCCATCTGTATGTCTATCTCCCTCCACAAAATTTTCACTCTTTGCAATATCTATCTCCCTTCAATGCCAACATTCAGCCAACCAGCCTTAACAACCTCATCTCTCAGCTCCCCTCCTCCTTCATCCTTCTTGGTGACTTTAACGCCCACAACCCTCTGTGGGGCTCTATTACCACCACCCCCAGGGGCAAGCTATCGAAAACTCTTCGGCAGCACAGCCTCTCCTTGCTCAACACTAACTCCCCGACCTACCTTTACCCTGCCACAGGCTCCTTACCTGTATTGACCTGTCTATCTGTTCCCCCAATCTCCTTGATTTTAGCTGGAGAGTCACTGCTGATCTTTTGGTAGTGACCGTTACCCACTTCTTATACACTCCAACCTTCAAATCCCTACTGACCACACCTTCAATTGAAACTCAAGATGGCTGACTGGCCCTTTTTTGAACCCCTTTGTGACTCACACCTCTCCCCCATCTCCTCAAAGGTGAGGATCCCATGTCAAACTTCAGTAATATCCATTTCAACATCGCCGCCAGCTCAATTCCCAAAACCTCAAAACCACCTAACCACCACCCCCTTCCTCCCAACCCCTGGTTCACTGATGACTGCAAATCCATTAACAAGAACTGGAAAAGGGCCCTCAGAAACTTCAAAACTAACCCAACCACCCACAACCTCAACCTCTTTCGCATCAGCCGTGCCAAGGCCAGGCGCACTATGAAGGACAGTAAAACTAAGACTTGGAACAACTTCATGTCTTCTCTCACCACCAACACTCCCACTAAGAAGATTTGTAGAATGGTTAACAGCTTCCACGGCAGAGTGGGAAAATCTCCTATCTCTCCTGGTATGGTGACCTCACCAAAAAGGACATCGTTAAAGACCTTGCTGCCTCTTTCAGCAACATCTCGTCCTCGGCCAACTACTCCAATGATTTCAAAACCAAAAAAGCTCGCGATAAAGCCCGGTGTATCACCTTTCTCTCCGACAACTCCGAGAGCTACAACACCCTCTTACCCTTTCTGAATTAAACCAAGCCATCCACGATGCTGGCTGCACCTCCAAGAACCCAGATAACATACCCTACCAGTACCTGAAACACCTCCCCAACAAGGCCACCACTACCCTACTCACCATCCTCAGCCACATTTGGTCCTTGCACTCCTTTCCCCTTATCTGCAGGACAGCTATTGTCACTCCCGTCCTTAAAGCCGGGAAGGACAGTACCGACCCTTCCAGTTACCGCCCCATTGGCCCACCTGCTGTCTCTGTAAAGTTATGGAAAGGATCATTAATCAGAGACTAAACTGGTTCCTTAAAACGACCAGAATCCTCTCCCCTCACAAAGCGGCTTCCGGAAACATTGCAATACCCTAGACCAAATAATTATGCTCGACACTGTTATCCGGGAATCCTTTGCAAAAAAGAACATCTCATTGCCATTTTTTTTACCTCGAGAAAACTTTCGACACTACTTGGAAATACGGCATTATCCGCAAACTTCACATCAACGGCTTTAGAGGCCATCTCCCCATCTTTATTTAAAACTTCCTCTCACCCAGGCAGTTCCAAGTTTGTATTGGCCACACCCTCTCCAACCCTACCCGCAAGAAGAAGGCGCCTCCAAGGCAGCATCCTCTCTCCCACTCTCTTTAACCTGAGCATTAATGACATCGCGGACAACCTTGACTCCAACATGAAACGTACTCTCTACGTGGACGACTTTATCATCATCTACTACCCCCTTAGCTTTCCTCTTGTGGAAAATAGACTCTAATTCAGCCTTAACCAGCTGCAAGTCTGGAGCAACAATAACGGTTTTAGATTCTCCAAAGACAAGACAGTCTGCATACACTTCTGTCATTTCAACAGCCTCCACCCCAATCCGAACCTCGTGCTTAATGGCAATTGCATCCCTAAAGTTGAACACACAAAGTTCCTGGGTTTAACTGACCCTAAGCTCTCCTACAAGCAACACATTGCCAACCTGAAACAAAAACGCAACAGCTCCCTCAACATTCTCCGCCTCCTCTCCAACACCACTTGGGGTGCGAACCGCTATCATAGCCTATGCTCTCCTCAAAATCCTCAGGCTCACCATTAGTGCCAAGCTTGGCTACGGCAATATTGTCTACTGTGTTGCTCACAACTCATACCTCAACCACAGCAACACCATCCAAAATGAAGCCCTCAGGCTTTGTCTAGGTGCCTGCAGGACCTCCCCAATCACCAGCCTTCATGTTGAAGCCAATGAACCCCCCTTTCTACTTAGATGTAGAAGGCTTAGCCTCTCCTATACTTTTAGAGTCCTCACCATGCAACACCCAGAACCCTGTTTACATTCTCATTAGGTATCCCAATTTTTCCACCCTCTTTGATAGGACATACACATACACGCTTACACATTAAATCAGACCTCTTCTATCTCGGCATCAACCCCACCATTCTCGGCACCTTCTCCTGGCCCACTTTCCCTCCTTGGGCCACCCCTTACCTTTTATCCACTTAAGCCTCACCACTCATCACAAAACCCAAACCTACCCTAACCTCTTCATCAATCTTCACAACCAAATCAAAGACCAACTCTCAAACTACACTTCCATCTATATTGTTGGCTCAAAGGAAGGCAACAAGGCAGCTGCTGCTGCCGCTGTCCAAGACATCACCCTCAGAAGCAGACTTCCCGACTACTCGTCTATCTTTTCAGCCGAGGCAAAGGCAATTCTCTTTGCCCTTAACTTTATTGAGTTTTTAGTTTTTTCACCACTTTATTTCTACAAATTTTCTCTATCATATATGATAAAATGAAAATCTCTGGGAACATTCCTTTAAATTGTTATAACTTCTAAACAAAATAAGATATTAACATAGTTTTTGTATCACTTTGTTTCTACAAATTTTCTCTATCATATATGATAAAATGAAAATCTGTGGGAATATTCCTTTAAATTGTTATAACTTCTAAACAGAATAAGATATTAACATAGTTTTTCATCACATTGTTTCTAAATTTTCAGAATAAGATATTATAACTTCAAACAGAATAGATTTTTTTTTATCACTTTGTTTCTACAAATTTTCTCTATCATATATGATAAAATGAAAGTCCATGGGAATATTCCTTTAAATTGTTATAACTTCTAAACAGAATAAGATATTAACATGGTTTTTTTATCACATTGTTTCTACAAATTTTCACTATCATATATGATCAAATGAATATCCATGGAAATATTCCTTTAAGCAGTTTCTTCACCAGTTTGTGTCTCTTAAAGTTCTCTTGTGAGATGGACTTGCTCGACCAATCTACTCCAAAGAGTCAAGGACATATAGTGACATATTCTATAGTGACATACATCTGTAAAATCAACAATTTAATCTTTTTCTATTTTGCATTTGTAGGACTGTTGATCAGATGCCCACGTCCTCCTATGAATTTGCCACAGGATACAACCAGGAGTTTGCTGGTGAAAGAGTTCTGATACCGGAGGGGCTGTTTGACCCCTCTCTCATAAAGGTGAGTCTGAGTTCTGATACCAGAGGGGCTGTTTGACCCCTCCCTCCCTCATAAAGGTGAGTCTGAGTGCTGATACCAAAGTGGCTGTTTGACCCTCCTCGCTCATCAAAGTGAGTCTTGAGTGCTGATACCAGAGGGGCTGTTTGACCCCTCCCTCCCTCATAAAGGTGAGTCTGAGTGCTGATACCAGAGGGGCTGTTTGACCCCTCCCTCCCTCATAAAGGTGAGTCTGAGTGCTGATACCAGAGGGGCTGTTTGACCCCTCCCTCCCTCATAAAGGTGAGTCTGAGTGCTGATACCAGAGGGGCTGTTTGACGCCTCCCTTCCTCATAAAAGTGAGTCTTGAGTGCTGATACCAGAGGGGCTGTTTGACCCCTCCCTCCCTCATAAAGGTGAGTCTGAGTGCTGATATCTGAGGGGCTGTTTGACCCCTCCCTTCCTCATAAAGGTGAGTCTAAGTGCTGATACCAGAGGGCTATTTGACCCCTCCCTCCCTCATAGAGGTGAGTCTTGAGTGTTGATACCAGAGGGGCTGTTTGACCCCTCCCTCCCTTATAGAGGTGAGTCTTGAGTGCTGATACCAGAGAGGCTGTTTGACCCCTCCCTCCCTCATAATGGTGAGTCTGAGTGCTGATACTAGAGTGGATATTTGACCCCTCCCTCCCTCTTAAAGGTGAGTCTGAGTGCTGATACCAGAGGGGCTGTTTGACCCCTCCCTCGCTCATCAAGGTGAGTCTGAGTGCTGATACCAGGGGGGCTGTTTGACCCCTCCCTCCCTCATAAAGGTGAGCCTGAGTTCTGATACCAGAGGGGCTGTTTGACCCCTCCCTCACTCATAAAGGTGAGTCTGAGTGCTGATACCAGAGGGGCTGTTTGACCTCTCCCTCGCTCATAAAGGTGAGTATGAGTGCTGATACCAGAGGGGCTGTTTGACCCCTCCCTCACTCATAAAGGTGAGTCTGAGTTCTGATACCAGAGGGGCTGTTTGACCCCTCCCTCCCTCATAAAGGTGAGTCTGAGTACTGATACCAGAGTGGCTGTTTGACCCCTCCCTCCCTCATAAAGGTGAGTCTGAGTGCTGATACCAGAGGGGCTGTTTGACCCCTCCCTCGCTCATAAAGGTGAGTCTGAGTGCTGATACCAGAGGGGCTGTTTGACCCCTCCCTCCCTCATAAAGGTGAGTCTGAGTGCTGATACCAGAGGGGCTGTTTGACCCCTCCCTTCCTCACAAAAGTGAGTCTGAGTGCTGATAGCAGAGGGGCTGTTTGACCCCTCCCTCCCTCATAAAGGTGAGTCTGAGTACTGATAGCAGAGGGGCTGTTTGACCCCTCCCTCCCTCATAAAGGTGAGTCTGAGTGCTGATACCAGAGTGGCTGTTTGACCCCTCCCTCGCTCATAAAGGTGAGTCTGAGTGCTGATACCAGGGGGGCTGTTTGACCCCTCCCTCGCTCATAAAGGTGAGTCTGAGTTCTGATACCAGAGGGGCTGTTTGACCCCTCCCTCACTCATAAAGGTGAGTCTGAGTGCTGATACCAGAGGGGCTGTTTGACCTCTCCCTCGCTCATAAAGGTGAGTATGAGTGCTGATACCAGAGGGGCTGTTTGACCCCTCCCTCCCTCATAAAAGTGAGTCTGAGTTCTGATACCAGAGGGGCTGTTTGACCCCTCCCTCCCTCATAAAGGTGAGTCTGAGTGCTGATACCAGAGGGGCTGTTTGACGCCTCCCTTCCTCATAAAGGTGAGTCTGAGTACTGATAGCAGAGGGGCTGTTTGACCCCTCCCTCCCTCATAAAGGTGAGTCTGAGTGCTGATACCAGAGTGGCTGTTTGACCCCTCCCTTCCTCATAAAGGTGAGTCTGAGTGCTGATACCAGAGTGGCTGTTTGACCCCTCCCTTCCTCATAAAGGTGAGTCTGAGTGCTGATACCAGAGGGGCTGTTTGACGCCTCCCTTCCTCATAAAGGTGAGTCTGAGTACTGATAGCAGAGGGGCTGTTTGACCCCTCCCTCCCTCATAAAGGTGAGTCTGAGTGCTGATACCAGAGGGGCTGTTTGACCTCTCCCTCGCTCATAAAGGTGAGTCTGAGTGCTGATACCAGAGGGGCTGTTTAACCCCTCCCTCCCTCATAAAGGTGAGTCTGAGTGCTGATACCAGAGGGGCTGTTTGACCCCTCCCTCGCTCATAAAGGTGAGTCTGAGTGCTGATACCAGAGGGGCTGTTTGACCCCTCCCTCCCTCATAAAGGCGAGTCTGAGTGCTGATACCAGAGTGGCTGTTTGACCCCTCCCTCTCTCATAAAGGTGAGTCTGAGTGCTGATACCAGAGGGGCTGTTTGACCCCTCCCTCGCTCATAAAGGTGAGTCTGAGTGCTGATACCAGAGGGGCTGTTTGACCCTCCTCCTCATAAAGGTGAGTCTGAGTGCTGATACCAGAGGGGCTGTTTGACCCCTCCCTCCCTCATAAAGGTGAGTCTGAGTGCTGATACCAGAGGGGCTGTTTGACCCTCCCTCCTCACAAAAGTGAGTCTAGTGCTGATAGCAGAGGGGCTGTTTGACCCCCCTCCCTCATAAAGGTGAGTCTGAGTACTGATAGCAGAGGGGCTGTTTAACCCTCCTCCTCATAAAGGTAAGTCTGAGTGCTGATACCAGAGTGGCTGTTTGACCCTCCCTTCCTCATAAAGGTGAGTCTGAGTGCTGATACCAGAGGGGCTGATACCGGTGAGGGGCTGTTTGACCCCTCCCTTGCTCATAAAGGTGAGTCTGAGTGCTGATACCAGAGGGGCTGTTTGACCCCTCCCTCGCTCATAAATGTGAGTCTGAGTGCTGATCCCAGAGGGGCTGTTTGACCCCTCCCTCCCTCATAAAGGTGAGTCTGAGTGCTGATACCAGAGTGGCTGTTTGACCCCTCCCTTCCTGATAAAGGTGAGTCTGAGTGCTGATACCAGAGGGGCTGTTTGACCCCTCCCTCCCTCATAAAGGTGAGTCTGAGTGCTGATACCAGAGGGGCTGTTTGACCCCTCCCTCGCTCAAAAGGTGAGTCTGAGTGCTGATACCAGAGGGGCTGTTTGACCCCTCCCTCGCTCATAAAGGTGAGTCTGAGTGCTGATACCAGAGGGGCTGTTTGACCCCTCCCTTCCTCATAAAGGTGAGTCTGAGTGCTGATACCAGAGGGGCTGTTTGACCCCTCCCTCCCTCATAAAGGTGAGTCTGAGTGCTGATACCAGAGGGGCTGTTTGACCCCTCCCTCGCTCATAAAGGTGAGTCTGAGTGCTGATACCAGAGGGGCTGTTTGACCCCTCCCTCCCTCATAAAGGTGAGTCTGAGTGCTGATACCAGAGGGGCTGTTTGACCCCTCCCTCGCTCATAAAGGTGAGTCTGATGCTGAAAGGGGGCTGTTTGACCCCCCCTCGCTGAGTCTGAGTGCTGATACCAGAGGGGCTGTTTGACCCCTCCCTTCCTCATAAAGGTGAGTCTGAGTGCTGATACCAGAGGGGCTGTTTAACCCCTCCCTCCCTCATAATGGTGAGTCTTGAGTGCTGATACCAGAGGGGCTGTTTGACCCCTCCCTCGCTCATAAAGGTGAGTCTGAGTGCTGATACCAGAGGGGCTGTTTGACCTCTCCCTCGCTCATAAAGGTGAGTCTGAGTGCTGATACCAGAGGGGCTGTTTGACCCCTCCCTCCCTCATAAAGGTGAGTCTGAGTTCTGATACTGGAGGGGCTGTTTGACCCCTCCCTCCCTCATAATGGTGAGTCTGAGTTCTGATACCAGAGGGGCCGTTTGACCCTTCCCTCCCTCATAAAGGTGAGTCTTGAGTACTGATACCAAGGGGGCTGTTTGACCCCTCCTTCCCTCATAAAGGTGAGTCTGAGTGCTGATACCAGAGGGGCTGTTTGACCCCTCCCTCCCTCATAAAGGTGAGTCTGAGTGCTGATACCAGGGGGGCTGTTTGACCCCTCCCTCGCTCATAAAGGTGAGTCTTGAGTACTGATACCAAGGGGGCTGTTTGACTCCTCCTTCCTCATAAAGGTGAGTCTGAGTGTTGACCCCTCCCTCCCTCATAAAAGTGTGTCTTGAGTGCTGATACCAGAGGGGTCATTTCACCCCTCCCTCCCCATAAAGGTGAGTCTTGAGTACTGATACCAGAGGGGCTGTTGAACTCTTCCTCCCTCATAAAAGTGAGTCTTAGACCATGTTATCTGGAGGTAGCTCAGTTGAGCGCACTACTGAGATGCTGGAGGTTCCACTTTCAAGTCCAACAATGATTTAACCCATGATTTTCCCAGATATGCAGAACGATTCGCTGACATCAAGTGAGGAGAGGCTGGTCATCTGTACACCAGCTTCTCCCCATTCATCCTTTGGGAAAAGTCACTAATGCAGAGTGGTGCTCATCATCCATCAGATGAGGACTTTAATTGGCAGTCCTGACAGTAGGGTTCCTCACCCCTTGCCTGGTTCACTTCCCAAGGTGCAAACCTGTTGTTTATTAACTTCCAATCCAAATTCAGAAACTAACATTGCCAGCTTGGCATTCTTCTTCTTTTTCTTCTTCACCTGCCTCCCTTATGTTGTTGACCTATTATGAGGTTCTGGAAGGGTTCCCATCACTGGAGAATCATTATAAACAAGCAAACCAGTCAGCGCCCCCTCCACCCTCCTCCTCCTCCCCCACCTCAAACCTCTCATGTAACCATGAGCTCATCATAACCTGTGTAAGGATAGGTATACCCCTTTTACCAACTCTTGCCCACTTGACAGTTCCCCATTACCATTCTGTAATAAGCGCAACAACCAAACCCCCCCCCCCCCATCAAACACATCCTTCTCAAATGCCTATTTTATGTCTTCCCCCCCCCCCCCACTCTTCAGAACTCTTCTCTCCCCCTCCAACCTGATCACAGAACTCTTTCACTACAATCAACCCCCATCTGCAACGCATCAACTATCAAAACAACATTGAACCCTCCTCTTCCTCTAAAAAATTCCCTAACCCCTCCCCCTTTTCATCCCCTTCTCTTTTTTTACAAGCTTCCCAGGGACTTTGGGGAAATAAAAACATAAACTAACGTATTTATTTTGATTGTCTGGTAGGTTCCTGGTATGGAGGGTGGAAACACTATGTTAAGCATGGCCCACATAGTGTCCAGCAGTGTGGGACTCTGTGATATGGATATACGAGCGGTGAGTAACTTTACAGAGTCATTCATATTTGTTTAAAACTTGTAGTGGCAACGTTTATTTGTGGTACAAGTGGATGATATTAAAAAGATTTGTTCATCATGCTTGAAAAGAGGACTTGAAAATAAACAAAATGGTGAGAGAAAAAAGCCTCAAAGCTCTTATTCCACTTAAATTTTTTAATTCTGTATCATTTGTGTAGAAACGACTGAAACCAGACTTGTTGTGACATCACATCTTTAAATTTTTAATTAATTAATTCTATGGTATTTTATCCTGAGATTTTATGGCCATGAAGCAATATCATTCCTTCGGAGAAATGGTCCGTAAATCATCCACAGGTCATGCACACATAACCTCAGGTATGTAATACACAGCTATTTTAATAACCAGTTTGCCAACAAATTTCTCCCACTAAGACACCTAACACAGTAATTTCAATCACAAAAGTACCCTGATTACTCAGCACTGGCTTTCTGTAATCTTATACACACAAATAACCTTGGGCTACTTGGCTGTGGTGTGCATGGGAATGGCAAATAAACAATCATTGTTTGGAGTGGAAACACAATAAACTGAACAGGAAGTCGGGTTGGTAATTGTCATACCTGAGTTTTTAGGATTAACTCAGGTGTCAGGTGCGGGTAAGCTTAAAGTTAAACTTTTCGGCATGGCCAAAAAGCATGGAAATCTCTCAGGAAAGTAATAAACAAAACCTAGTTAGGTATTTACAATTTACCACTTGACAAAAACGTTTGAAGAAGAAAAAATTATTACAAAAATGTAAATTGTCCTTAAAACATATTAACAATTGCTAAGAAAGTGACAATCAGGGTTGCAGCCTTCTACAGTAGACTTACTACACCAGTCATTTCTACACATGTGAGACAGAACGTTAAGCTTAAGTATCTCCTTAACAGCAGTATTTTCTGTACCATCATAGTTTCTCACTATGTTGTTTACTTACTAATATTCTTTCTGAAATATTCACCATAAAGCAATATAGGAAATAGCGGAGCAGTCCCCCCCTCCCCCCACTTCCTCTTCCATAAACCCACTTATGTGTGTAACACATATTTGGGCTAGGAAACTGGTTGTTCAAATGTATCAAGAAGTTTGTCTGCCCAGATATGATCTTTGGATATCCCAGTAAAGTGGACAAGTGAGTGGTCGATGACCCCATTATTGTAATCAGTTGTTTTGATTTCATGCTACTGTATGTGTGTACGTTTATCTTCAATTCCAGGCTTTGTACAGCAATGTGATTGTCACAGGTGGAAATTCCTTGCTTACGGGATTCACAGACAGACTACAAAGGGACCTGCTCAACAAAATACCGCCGGTAAGTCAATGTTTTCCACCCAAGATGCATGATGAATAACTCTGGCTATAAATTTTCAGCCCAATGCATCCAAACTCACCAGTGCGTTTATAACTCACTGATGAAAACATCCTTTTAAAAGTCAAAATGAATTCTTAGCCCCACATTACACGCATGACTTGGCCCTGCAGTAACCAAATCCACAATACCTGTCTCTTTACAACAAATTCCATTGTGTGAATATAGATGATAGGAGTGTGATTTATGCGTAAAATCATTGAACTATCTGTGGTGGGTTTCTTAATTGCTTCTAGCAGAGTCTAAAAGTCATACCTGCCGAAATGGAGGTTCTTGCGGGTAAAAAGACTGAAAATTTGTAGCGAGGTTTGGGCGTAATGGAAAATCTGTTGCAATAGATTTTTAGTCAAAAAAATCAGTAAAGCCACAAGGTTGGACAAAAACATCACTTAAAATCATTCATCAATAAACAAACAAAACCTTCACTGTTAGATACCATCCTCTTTGTAAATTATTACTTCAAGCCAGACACTTTGACCACAGGGGAATACTTTTGTCCTTGTGTTGAGTGTGAAAGTCAGTGAAGCTGCAGTGAAATTCGTTTACTATCATTGTGACCATGGATAGTGAGGAAAAGTGTGTCATTAGTGAAGGCACTGCTTAAAAATTTGGCCTGAAATTTTCAAGCAAGAAATTAACCTCATCATTCCACAAGATTAACTTTGCATCATAACATTGAGGTATAAGTAGTTCTATGCTCATAGTTCATTTCACCTTTCCCCAGCAGCAAAGACAAACAATGCCAGCATTGATTACGGTTACTACTTATATTACAAAGGATTGCCATTATAATCAGATGTGTGCACTAAAAATACCATGTAACACCAGTGGGAGTAGTTGGTATCTTGAAGGAGCCTTGGAGAGGTGAAACTGTATACAATTTTGTGGTTTGGGAAACAAAGAAATATATAACTTTTTCTTCGACCAGCCCTGTTCCATTTAAGGGCAGGTTGAGATGTGCCTGGTTTTAGGCAGAGCCATTTCTAATGAGTTAAATCATTTCAGGTCCACGAAGGATCATAACACAGCTTCTTATCCGCGGTTTGTGTGGTGCAAGCTGATGAGAAACACCGACTCTCCCTGGAAAGGAAACCAGTCCATCGCAGGTTAAAGGATTATCTCAGGGAACAAGCAAGTCAACCTTATATAAAAGAGGGCTTCAAAAGAAACAAAATGGTGCAGAAAACATTCAAAAATCTTATTCCGTTAAATTTAAAATTTGGTGTCATTTGGGTAGAAACGACTGAAATCAGACTAGTTGTGATGTCAGAGCCTCAGATTTCTCAGTCTCTATGTATACTACCATATTTTGTCTGGCGATTATGTGGCTTAAAAGCCATGGGATGTCAAGAAAGTAGTAAAACTGAATCTAGATATAATATACCACCTGACGAAAGTTTGAGGGAAAATAGTATAAGTAATGAAAACAAACTAAATAAACTTTCTTTGAAGTACATTAACAATTGTTAAGAATGTGAGGATGAAGACACCAACTTTCCATAGTAGACTTACTACACCAGTCATTTCTACACAGATAAGACAGATAAGCTTAACCCTTACTCTACCAGCACTCATTTGAAAACGTGGTAGGGAGGCTGAGTCAAATATGAGGCACCTAAAATGGCGATAACAATGCCCTGTGGTAGAGTAAAGTTTAAGCACAGGCTGATTATTGAAGGGTCTTCTGCCTTCCGCGCGGCATAGTCGGGCTCATTCCGCTTCAGTGACCTGGTGGGCTGCATATATTTTTGAGTTGGCACACTTGCCGCGGGCTGCTTAACCCTCCTTACTCTACCAGCACTTTTTTTGAAAACGCGCTTGGAAGGCAGAGTCAAAGATGGGGCAGCCAAAACAGCGATAACATCGCCATGTGGTACAGTAAGGGTTAAACTTTATTATCTCTTTAACAGAATATGATTTTAGAATGTTTTTTTCACTATTTTCTTTCTTTTGAAGTCCTCTTTCATATAAGATGACAAACTTGATCCCTGAACAAGTCCTTTAAAGGAATTGTTGGTCGGAAATTGTGACCTTCTTTGAATATCTCCTTAACACAATAAGATTTTAGAAAGCTTTTTTCACCATTTTCTTTCTTTTGAAGTCCTCTTTCATATAAGATGGACAAACTTGATCCCTGAGCAAGTCCTTTAAAGGAAATGTTGATCCGAAGTGTGACCTTCTTTGCTTAGGGAATTTTGAAATAAGACAAGATTAGATTTGTTATACTCGTGTCGTTGAAAAATTACGTATGCATTCATTAGAAATAATTATGATTAATTTGTACATTTGTATGTAAAGTTTGCTGTAACATCACGTGTACGAACAATGTGTGTTTGAATATTCATGAGACTCAAGAAAAATACGCCCTCACTTTTTCTGCCCCCAGCTCCTTTGGCAACCGATTGGACGGAAGCCTTCAAAGTGAAGTGTCTTGCTCAGGGACACAATCGCAATTTTGGAGCACTGATATGCAAATTTGTATTTTATTTGATGTTGAATGCCTGGACTATTTTCTTAGGTCAGTCCCTTTTTTGCCTGTCATACTTCTATGAAGGCTTGTAGCCAGATTTGATGCAAAGTATTTGAATCTTAAGCATGCATACCCTCAATCGAAATTTTACCTTTTGTTAAAAGGTGCTTAAAGAGACCTTGGCTGCTTGGCAACTCGGAGTTGAGAAAAATCTACGATTCCGGCAGTTACAATTGCGGGAAAAACATGAGTTCGTGGGGAGAAATATTTTATCCATAAAAATAAAATAAAAACATGGGAAGAAAATAAACCTAACAAATTGAAAATTCCAAGTTTTTTTGTCATTTAAAAAAACAAAATGAAGAAAAAAAAGGAGTCCATTCAATCAAAATAAAAGCAAATGACAATTCATTGCACTTTTTTTTTCCACGATTTTTCACGGAAAGATTTGGGACGCATTCAGTTGGAATTGCGGGAAATTTGATCATTATTTCCAACTCCGCGGCGACTACGAAGGTTGGACTTTTATGATGGCTTTCCATACCCCTCTGACCAGGGTACAGTTCTTGATATCTTGCCCATTTAAACCAGTATCTTCTGCAAGGAGTTTGATGTAGTCTTTCTTGAGTTATGTTCTGCTCTCTTTCCATGCTTAGGTTGTTAGAACCTTGGAGGCAGTATCATTTTCTCTCCTGACACAGTGTCCAGCCATCTTATCCTCAGCATCTCTGATTTTGGTCGATCATAGCTATAATCTTGGCCAACAGTAGTTTGGACAAATACCTACTCCCCTTGATCAATGTTGAAAGTCTCATTATCGCCTTCCTTCATCGTTCCCCCTCCACAACCATATTAAGTTCTCCCACCCTTCTACCTACTTTTGCCTTTTTTAGCACCCCTGCACTTCCTCTCTCAATGCCAACTTCCTGGCTTTTAGTCCCCATACTTCTCTCAGACTTCTCCGATATTTTTTTCTTCCAACCTCTGGAATGATCTAAACTCTCAGGCACAATTTGACCCTCGCTGTCGTGGTGCCATTAAGCCTTGATCAAACAAACTCTTTGTACCATGTTTTTTGCAAAGCGCATAATGAACGACGGGAGATGGGGTAAATGCTGTTTAAAAGTTTTGAGCAATTTTGTCCTTACACTTTTGGCTACGATTGTGGTCTCTATTAGAGGTGTGTGATTGCCATGGGACATTGAAATTATTAGTTCAGTGGTCAAACATGTCCATCTCAATTAAAAGAGAATTCAAAAAGAAGCAAAATGGTGAAGAAAGCATTCAGAAATCTTATTCTGTTAAGGAGATATTCAAGTCGAAAGCTTAGTCTTATCTGTGTAGAAATGACTGGTGTAGTAAGTCTACTATCTGACTATGGAAAGTTGGCGTCTTGATCCTCACATTCTTAACAATAGCTAATGTATTTCAAAGAAAGTTTATTTAATTTTTTCACTTCTAGAATATTTGTCCTCAAACTTTTTTCAGGTGGTATGTTATAAATACCCTCCCTAGATTCACTTTTACTGAATTTTTTGACTATTTTTGACATATCCCATGGTTTTTAAGCTACAAATTTGCAGGACAAAATATGATAAATAACATAAAGACTGGGGAATTGAAGGCTATGACATCACAACTTGTCTGATTTTAGTCTTTTCTACACAAATGATAACAAACTTTAAACTGAGATATCTCCTTGTAAAATAAGGTTTTTGAATGCTTTCTTCACCATTTTGTTTCTTTTAAAGTCCTCTTTCATATAAGATGGACATGCTTGACCACTGAACTAATCCTTAAACGGAATAAAAAATTTGAATGGTTTATTCACCATTTTGTTTCTTTTGAAGTCTTTCATTTAAGATAGACTTGCTTGACCACTGAATTAATGATTCAATGCTTTCCGTGCGTGCTTTCCGTGCGTGCGTGCTTTCCATGTGTGCATGCATACGTACGTATGTACATACATATATACATGCATAAATACAATCGGCTTTTATACTGCGCCATTCTATTAATACCACAGCACCTCCAGTCGAGCTCTCCGGTTGCCAACGAATCTGCGCAAATGAACTTTTGACTTGGCTGGGCCAGGATGGGAAGTGAATGAACACCACGTTTTTATGCTTTTCTTCTCGAATAGTGTTCAGAAAACCAGGCAGAGGGTGACTCTCCTGCCGTCGGGACTGACACTTTGATGTCCCCTCTGAAGGACTGTGTGCACCATTCAACCATTGCCACTTTTCTCAACAGTTAAAAGAGGACTAGGAGCTGAAGACGAAATGCTTTCGCTTTGATGTTCAGTGTATCTGTCTGCATAGCTGTGAATAAACCGAGTTAGACCTAACCGAAGCCTGAAACCGGAATCTCTAACATCTCAGTTGTGTGCTCTGTCAACTGAGCTACCTATATTCTCCTTATCTTTATGCAACACAAAAACAAAACAAAAATGACTGCAGAACTGTTTCTGCACATATAAGTTTTTATGTGTTTTAATCTTCCATTTTTTAATTATTTTTTTCAGGCAAAAAGGCACTTTTGAAATCATTTTGATCCACAAAGTTTTCATTTCTGTTTTTGTCTGTAGAATATGAAGCTGAAATTGATTACGCCACAGAGTTCAACGGAGAGACGGTTTGGATCCTGGATCGGGGGTTCTATCCTGGCCTCGCTGGTAAGAAATTTGATTGCATCATACTTGTTTTGAAAATGACGTATAACTACTTGCAATCAAATGTTGTCGTCTACCTTCCGAATACAGACGTGGAAAAAATCTATGCTTCCGAAAAATGGGAGTTCGCAGGGAGATTTTTTTAGAGAGATTTCTTGAGTAAACGAAGGGTATATGTGGTACAAATGTGCTCTAAAAACATTGCGAAATACGGCAGCATATACTTACACACATACATTCTGGCATTTATAAGCTGCGCTTTTTGTCCAAACAATGTTTACAAAGTGCAGGTAAAGATGATGCATCTGAGTTCACAATAAATTATAGCTAAAATGTGGACAAGTGAGTTTTGAGAAGTTTTTTAAAGGAAGCTGTAGAACGAGCACTCTTGATGCTAAACGGAGACTGGTCCATAAACTGGGAGCAGCATTGGAGAAGGCACGATCTCCTGTCTGAGATGATGTTTGAGGAACAGCAAGAAAAAGCTTTGAAGACGTACGGAGACATTGAGCTGGTGTAGATAATTGGAGGCGGTTGCTTATGTCTACCTACTGTGGTGTAGCCGTTATCATACATGTCTACAAACCACGAGGCCCTGGGTTCAAGCCTGGGTTGGGTAGACACACCAGTGCACCACAACTGGTTATCAAAGGCCGTGGACATTGACTTGGTTGTCGATGTTATGTCTGTCCGTCACGCCGTACCTGTGTTCTCGTCCGGGCTCCAAGTCATCCAAGACATCATTAGGCGTTTTCTCCCCGCCTCAACGTGATAGCATTGTTACTATCATAACCGAAAACGCAGGAAAAGTGTTCTTTCTTCTGGATACCCAGCCACGCATCCCTGGCACCCGTCATTGTAATTGTGTGTTCACTAGTCGCCGTCATTATGTAAGATGGTGACATGTCCATCAGAGCTTTATATAGTGAAGGCAAATCTTTAAATTGATTCTCTGGGAGACTGGTATTATTTCTCTCACGATTTTACATAGAAAGATTTTTGACACCTTTATTCACAACCGTGAGAAAGTTTATAAATAATTCCAATTGTGCCGTAAGTTTCAAGCAAGCATATCATACCTCGGCTACCATACCTGCGATCGGGTATGTCATGGTCTAGTTGTAAATGCGATCTAATAACGTGATATATTTTCTTTCTTGTAGGGTACTTTTCAACAAATGTGGATTTCCAAACAAGAGTACGAAGAATCTGGAAGAAGCTGCGTTGAAAAGAAATGTCCATAATAGCCCAAAAAGAAAGACTACTTTGTAAATGTTCAAAAAGAATCTGAAAAGCTAGGCACTTGTTGAAGCTTACAGGTTTGGTGTTTCCAAAGCAAGCTCTGAGGTAACTGATATCTTAGCCTCTGAATGAAGGAGAAAAGCAGAATTAGACAACAAATGTTCGAAGTTGCAATCATAAGAAATGTTCATAATGGCCTAAAAAGAAAGACTCTTTGTAAATGTCAGAAATGTGACACGCCAGGCACGCATTGAAGCTAACAGTTTTGTGTTTCCAAAGCATTCTGTGAGAAAACTCATATCTTGGCCTCTGAATGAAGGAGAAAAGCAGAATTTGACAACAAGTGTGGAATTGTGATAAAAAGAAATATTCATAAGGGTCCAAAAAGAGAGACTATTTCATAAATGTCCAAAATCTGACACTCCAGGCACGCATTGGAGCTAAAAAGGATGAACAACGGGGAAAATAAAGTTTACATAATTTGTTTTGTTTTGTACTAAGATAATCACCTGTTGTAAAATGGAATGAACCAAATAATTAAGGTCGTGCATTACTGGGATTCAATGCTCGGGTCACGACAATGCAAGTACCAAAAAGAAATGTGATCAAATCAGTTATAAAATTTCTTTATAGTATTAGCATTGTCATGACCCGTGCATTTAATTCCCGTAATGCATGACCTAGAGTATTTGGTTTGGTCCATTTTTACAATAGGTAAATTTGTTTACAAAGCGAAAAATATATGTAAACTTTTCTTGTTTTTCATTCTTTTTGTTTGTTTTTTATGCATTTTAAACAATCTAACACGAAAATTGTATAAAAAGAAACAAAATGGTGAAGAAAGCATTCAAAAATCTTATTCCTATCTTATATGAAAGAGGAATTCAAATCTTAAAGGATTAGTTCAGAGGCTCTCCCTAAAATTCTTTCCAGTCAAGCATGTCTATCTTATATGAAAGAGGAATTCAAAAGAAACAATGGTAAAGAAAGCAATGCAAAATCTTATTCCGTTAAGGATATATTCAACTTTAAAGTTTGGTATCATTTCTGTAGAAACGACTGAAATCAGACTAGTTGTGATGTCACAGCCTCAAGATTCCTTAAAGTCTTTATGCATTTTAAAGGAAGTTTTTTTAATTTTTTACCAATTTAAATTATTTTTCCTCCAACTTTCTTCAGGTGGTATATTATAAATACCATTCCTAGATTTAGTTTTACTACTTTTTTCATGACTTGTCCTTTTCCTTAAAAATTTGTTCCAGTAAATTAAGACCACTGTAGCAAATAATGAGACCACTTATCTTACTTAAAATAACTGCTCAACCAGAAAAACGAATACGATGGGGCTATTGATAAGGGAATTTGATTCTAATTACTTGTGGTTTTCAGAATTAAAAAAATAAAGATGAAAAGTCTGACCCGACCTGCTTATTTATCAGGTCGGGTCCGACTGTTTGAAATTTAAGGAGCACAACAACTAAAGTTGACATATCCTATGGTTTTTAAGCCACAAAATCGCTGGGTAAAATATGATAGAATACATGAAGGCCTTTGCACGCCCAACATAGAATGCATAGGGATTTGTTTGAAGGATTAGATCAGTGGATAAGCAAGTTTTTTTTTAGAAAAAGGACTTTAAAAGAAACAAAATGGTGAGGAAATGACTTCAATATATCTTATTCCGTTAAGGAGATTTGGTGTAGTAAATCTACTATGGAAGGTTGGCACCCACATTCTCACATTCTTAACAATTGTTAATGTATTTTAAAGAAAATTTAGTTAACGTTCTACAATATTTGAGTTATTTTTCCTTGAAATTTTTTCATGTGCTAAGTTATGGTTACCCTTACTAGATTCTCTTTTACTACTTTCTTGACTTATTCAATGGTTTTTAAATCACATTATAGCAGGACAAAATATAATAGAATACATAAATTCTTTGAGGAGTCTGAGGATGTAACATCACAACTAGTCTGATTTCAGTCGTTTTTACACAAATGATAGATACCAAATCTTAAAACTTAAATATCTCCTTAACGGAGTATGATTTTGAATGCTTTCTTTACCATTTTGTTCCCTTCTTTTTTGTAAAGTCTTTTTTCATTCACGATGACTTCCTTGACCCCTAAACTAATCCTTTAGGAATATCATTCATGAAATGATTACATGGAGATGTTATACGCAGGCGCCTTAGCCAACATGTGAAATGGGGGAAGGGGAAATCAAGCAAAAATGTAATGTCAAAAACAAGGCAATGTGAAGACTGCCAACTAAATCTAAATGCCCCCTCTTTTAATATTTGTACCCCCTCCCCCTCCCCCCTACCCGCAATACATGTTATTATTCTGGTGATAATGAAACTTTTGCCAGAAATACAGTTTTGTTCAGGCTTTATGGACATATGTTTAGTGGGGCACAATTTTCTGCCAAAGGCAAATATGGTATAATAATGTATTTTCAATCAAACTTAATGTATCATCTCAAAGGCTGCACAATTTGTTATTTTTTCCATCCAAAGGCCTTCATGGTCTTTAACTATTTAAGCCTTCATCATAATAGGATAACAATTATTTTCAAAAATCCCAAAAGTATGTTGCAAATAGTTGATTTTAGGGCCGTAATTCCTGGGGTAAAGAGGGGATATTTCCTCCTCCCACTTTTTAGTAAAAACATTAAAGGGCCATATCCCCCCTCCCCCTCCGCCCCCACTTTTTGGATGAGAATTACGGCCCTGCTTAAGGTCAAATCTTGCAAATCATTTGGAAAAGACTTTATTTTTGTCTGCAAGGTAGAATTGTAAAGGGGTTTAAAATAGTTTGTAGCAATTTGTACTGTAAATAATAAAAGTGAAAATTTGTGAATTCTTGTCTTAGTATTTTCATTTGTTGAGCCAAGTGTTAATTATTCATGTTTTTGTCACCTATTTAATTATGGTTTACTTTAAATTGTGCTACTAACCCTCCACTGTGGAGGTGGGGGCATTGACCCCAACTTTTCAGAGGTGGGTTCCCCCCCCTTTCCGACCCCCGAACTTTAAAATAATTTAATAATCTAGACATTTTTTTAATAAGAAAATTGAATTACTGGAACATTAATTAATTGATGCAGAAATCACTTTAAGTTTATTGTCTGTCGAAGAATACCTCAGGCTGCATTACTTCCATGCTGTGGTTCTACTTCTTGCCGAGTTGGATCGACACCGCAACCAAGAGATCTTACTTGGGATATTGAAGATGGTAGATACCATCGACATTGTCAACGTCGATATTGAACGTTAACGAATACACTTTGTCCATGGCACCCAATGTTGTATAAAAGGCCTTAATAGCCATCATCCCAAATTCGCTGATATTTTAGCAAAAGGATGGGCAGGGACGTAGAAAGGGTCTCCTCTCGGGGGCGGAAATACGGTGATATATGTTTTCCCCTTCACCAAACTTTAAAACCGTTCCGGCGTTGTTGCCCTCGATACAGACATAGGTAGACAGTGAAAACTGTTGGGACATCCTGCATGGTTAAGAAGATAAGTTGTTGACAGGGATGGCAGAACCACGGGTCTACTCCCCCCTCCCTCCCCCCTTCTCCCACTACCACCCACAGGTGTTCCTAGCGTTATGACAACCTATATACTTACTACATATACATAACAAGGTAGGTCACTTTCTAATGCGACTTTCGAACCGTATATGAAAATGAAGTGCTGCTTCTTTATGACGTCATCGCAACGTTTCTTTGGTTTGCAGCAAATTGTTGGGCTTTTACACTGTCATGACTGTAATGTCGGTACAAATTCCATCGTTTGTACATCTCATCAGAAAAAGAATACTGTGGCTTATAAACGAAGAAGGAATTCTCTAGCAAATGTGATTAGAGTCAAAAAATGTAATTAAGATTAGCGTTAAAAAAAAGAATTTTTCATATACGATTTGAAAGTCGCGTTAGAAAGTGACCTACTTTTTTTGTATATATATGTTTTTTAAGTATATAGGTTGCCATAAAGCTAGGAACACCTGTGCTACCATCCACCCCCTTAGCTGAGTGTAAAGGGGAAGGATGTGTCGTCTTGCTTCTAATTTACGTCACAATATAACATAACAAGATTACGGGCTAAGAAGGGTTAGTCACCCCATAAAAAGCCCAAACTAACACCAACACCACCACACACAAAAATCAAAGACGCTTAGAGTTAGTAAAGAAGTTAATTGTAAACAGAATTGGAGCTAACTACCCACTCGGGCAAACCATTCCACTCATTAACAACTCTTTGTGAAAGCTGAAAAACCCACTCAGGCAAACCATTCCACTCATTAACAACTCTTTGTGAAAAGCTAAAACGCCGAATGGGCCGTGAGAACTCATTGGTCAACTTCAAACTGTTACCAAGTGTCACATGAGGATTAAGTGAAACGCGCAAGAAATAACAGGAAGTCAAAGCATCACTACCAGATAGGAACTTAAAAACCTGAGTCATAGAGAGAGAGAGTTGAACACACAATTACAGTGACGGGGTCGTCGCCTGCGTATTCGGTTATGATAGTACAAATGCTATCACGAAACGCTTAATACGACCCGGACGAGAACACAGGTACAACGTACGGACAGACATAACATCGACAACCAAGTCAATGTCCACGGCCTTTGATAACCAGTTGTGGTGCACTGGCGTGTCTACCCACCATCGCCACGTACTCTTTTTAACTCAAGCGTGGTCGAACCGATTTGCAACCTAGATTCATATGAGAGATTCCTTACTTCCGGGAAATAAGTCTAGTGGCTCTATATCAATGTCAAACACAATTACTTTGTTTGCTTATCTAGATATTACCTCAGGAAATAACTCTTTCCATGAAGGAAATTCAAGCATTTGTAACAAGTCAAGTCAATTCTTAAAGAACAAATTGTTTATAGTTTAGAACTACCCTTTCAGACAGCTAGCACTATATTAACTGCTGCCCCCTCCGACTTCAAACAGTGGTGGCACAAAGACTGTGGTCATGGGGGAGGGGGCAAATGTGTCTCATGAGGGGGGGGGAATGCTATAAATCGAACAAAATATGTCCTTTAACCAAACAAATATGGCGAGAGCAAGAAGGGGGAGCAAAGCGATCTCATGGGAGGAAATTCCCCCTCCCACCCTGCAGCACCGCCACTGTCTCCAACCCCTTGCTCTGCATTACTTCTGCCATCTTTGGTTGTTGATCTTTTGCTGTAGTAGACAACATAAAAAAACAGAATAGTGGAGAATCTACTTTGATGTCTCCCTCCATGTAAAAAATACCGAGTTTAAAAGATGCCCCAAGTCAAGCATAAACGTACGGGGCAATTTATGCATAAGCCTCATCCACCATGCAAATACATACAAATGTTGACAACATTAGCGTTTGCACAATAATTAACAACATTATCATAGCAAGTATAATGCAAAAATAGTTGCTCATTTATCATATTTGTCAGTAAGCCACGCCTACTCATTATTATTCATGATACACTACCACAACATTAGAACATTTATACATACCATAACCCATCTGTGTACCTGATATTGCATAAATCTGATATATTGTTTATGAGATACAGTATGGTGTTTACATAATTTAGCACTTTCACATTTAGCCACGCCCACTTTGCATATTAATGACATCTGCTCTTCGCTCTCTCTCTCTCGGGTGCAGAGGGCAGTGTTTTAAAAAAAGTTAAAATTTGAATATCTCCTAGTATCTCCCATCTCCTCACAGGAATAAGAACATTAAGAAGACATCTATCATTGCAGAATTATGGTGTTTTTTTTTAAATCAGTGACACGAATTTCAAGTACGAAATGCAACTCTATCTGGCTACCCTGGAAATTACTAAATATACAAACAAGAAAATGCCAATAGAATTGTCGATCCCATCACCTCTAGACCTACACTGTACCCATGGTTCAAATTAAAACCACTCAATACTAATTTAAATTTTGTATTCGACAATCACAATTTGACCTCTAAACTTTGTTATTATGAGAGCGATTGAATCTCTCCCCCTCTTTTTTTTCCCCTCTACAAACCATAACAAGTAATACCAACCAGGGGCGCAAATCTGAGTTCGGGCAAAACTTGAGCAGTGGCGAAGCTAGACTTTTGGGACGGAATTTCCATAAATGTGTCAATTCCCCCTCCTCTTTCTCCTCCGCACTATGTAAGCCTAAAAGAAATTGTGTTTACGATCGTTCTGGGAAAGATATCATTATTTTACCCATATAATATACCTATGCAATATTTTCTCTTAGTATTCATCAAAACTTCCCAACAATAACAAGAAATTATACAAAAGTTGAAGCAAATTTCACAAAAAGAAGCATATTTCACGAACATGAAGGATATATATTTTTTAATGAAAGAAATTTCCAGAAATTTAATAGAAATTTCTCGAAAATTGAAGAAAATTTCAGAAAATAAAAGCCTAAAAATTAAAGCAAATTTCATGGAAATTAAAAAAACTTCTCTTTAGTTCAAGAAATTTCCCGTTAATGCGGAAGAGAATTGCACAATAATTGAAGCAAATTTCGCGAAAATAAAAGAAATTACACCAGAATTGAAGCAAATTTATTAAAATGAATTAAATTTTACAAAAAGTGATGATAAATGCACAAAAATTGAAGCAAATTTTCCGAAAATGAAGGAAAATCCACGAAAATTGAAACAAATTTAACGAAAATCAAGAAAAATGAATCAAAAACAGCCGATTTTGGTTTGAATATGGACGGATGCTTTCAATTTTCACTATTTCATATAGGGGCTACTGATATTTTTGAGGGAGCAAAACGATAATTTCGCCCCCGGCATTTCATCTGAGCCCCTTGACCCCGTGATCTGCGCCTATGATACCAACCACAAAAAAGTAATGGTATCCATTTCCATATTATAGGCAAAATTAGCAAAAAAGGGACGCTAACTCTGTGACCTTTGACTTTTCAACACAAAATCTGCGAGACACAACTTCAAAGAGAAACTTTCATGGTGCAATTCCATTTTGCTACGTGCCTCACACTTACTTAATGCCACAAAATTACCCCTTTAAAACACATATTGGACCCTTGACCACAAAAAGTATTTTTTTTCAAAATATTTCACATGTGTTTTGTGTGAAAAATGCAGCACTTAGCAATAATTTTTATCGTTTAATCTCTGACCTTTGAAATTTTGGAGAAAATTATATTCTACTACTTATATCCCTTTTTAAAGATAACATGTTTCCTGCAAGAAATACAGCTTTTAGTTATTTTTGTTTTATCTGAGAGCAGACGCTTGACCTTTTGACCTCAAAAATATTTTTATTTTTGGGGGAATGTTGTATCTTACTTACCCATATTATTTTCAAAGATAAACTTTCCTACCAAAAATACAGCTCTCAATTATTCATTTTTTTCATTTGACCCACAAACTTGGGAGGCCCAAGTTCTCTAATCGGATTTTAGTTCTAGATTGCACATAAAAACCTCACACATACGCACACATATACATACCGAAAAATTACCACCATTAACCCTGTGTAACCAACTCTGGACCCCTAGCCTCAAGTATGGTGTCATCATACATGACCAGATCACCATATGGGCCCCACCAGCCCTCCTAATATCAAGTGGGTGGTCTGCTAACTCTTGCAGGTAGAGTCTGTTCTATGCCCCAACCTCAAAGTGACTATCTCATCGCCACATATTGCATATGAGGGTGATGAGATAAAAACTGTTTTGATGACCTAAACTTCTTCTTCTTCATCTACTTCTTCCGCAGTTGAAATCATCCTCCTCTTCATCCTCACTCTTCGCTTCTATGGCCATGTTTTGATGAGGCCATTATCTCTTGATCGATGTCCACGCCAAGGCACTGCAAGTTGAGCTAGAATGCGGCAGTAACTCCAGTTTCTATCAAGAAAATTCAGGAGGAAAAAATTGTTAATACAATTTTATAATGAAATGAGTGATAAATTTTGTGCAATTTTACTTTATCATTCTATTGATTTCCTTCTCTAAGAAAACCAGTTTATACTCTCATGACAAAAATGAAGGAAATGTCCGAAAATTTTCCGAAATTATAGACAATTTTACAAAAATTGAGGGAAATTTCAGAAGAATTGATGCAAATTTCACAAAAATGAAGAAGATAATATCCCGACAATTGAAGAAAATTTCCCGTAAATGAAAGGCTTTTTACGGAATTGATGCAAATTTAACGAAAATTGAAGCAAATTCAACGAAAATGAAGAAAATTTCCCAAAAATTGATAAAAAGTTCCCGAAAATAAAGACAATATCACGAACTTGAGGAACTTTCCGAATCTGAATCTTCAAAATCTTATAAGACCTTTATTATCGGGGGAATGGTACTTGACCCTAGTACCTCCCCATCTTCTCGCCCCCGTTCCTACGCCACTGTAATTAGCTATATTTTGGAAATAAAATCTTCATTGATTGCATACCACGTGACAAAAACCTTATCCTTTTCAGCTTTTTGCCTCCCATAGGCGTACATGTTACTATGCAATCTTTCCTTTTAACTGTTTAATACGTTTATTTAATTACTTTGGTACTTATGTCTCGTGTGGTGCAGTTTTATTTGCCAAGTAGTTTTATTTGCTCTTCTTTTTGTCAGGATCTTAAAGGAGAAACAAAACCTTGACTCAATTCTTATTTCATGTGATAGGAAATTAAAATATAAACCAACTATCAAAAGAGCAACTCAAATTGTTCTTCCTATATCAAGGTATGGCTGTTTCAAGTCCGCATATGGAATGCCGCAGTCATTTTGTCCACAATTGTCTTGAAATCCAGGGTCGAATGACATTCTTTACATACCATGGACAAAGATACGATGTGTTTTTCTCTTGCTTTCTAAAATTGTATTATTTATTTTCCTCAAACTTTTGTTAGCATTTCTGGTAATATCATGAGAATACCAAAATATCCTGCACTCTTACAAAAGTACAATACTTTCCATTTAACACAAAACCTTGATGATATTAAGAAAACATCACTACCACCCTATTTCAAATCCTTATTAGCAAAATAAAATCTTTCAATGAATTATAAATCACAAATGGAGCCGGAGAGTGGGGAGGAGGAAGAAGAAGGGAGGAGAGAAGGGGGCGGGGGGAGGGGGAGAAGAAGGGAGGAGAGAAGGGGGCGGGGAGGGGGTGGAATTCAAAAAAAAAAAAAAATCTTTCACTATGTAAATCATTTTCCCTCACACTTTCTTCAGGTGGTATATTATAAATACCAATTCTAGATCAGTTTTACTACTTTTTTGACATATTCTATAGTTGCAGGACAAAATAGGCCTATGATAGAATACACACAGACTTTAAGGAATCTGAGGCTATGACATCACAACTAGTCTGTTTTCAGTCGTTTCTACACAAATGATACCAAACCTTAAACTTAAATATCTCCTTAACGGAATAAGATTTTCTAATGCTTTCTTCACCATTTTGTATCTTTTGAAGTCCTCTTTCATATAAGATAAACACGTTTCACCACTGAACTAATCCTTTAATGTAGTCGGAATTACTTTTCTCATACAGTTTTCTATTCACCCGGGCTGGAATTTCGGACCGGGTAAAGACACCTTTCAGTCAAAGCCGAGCAGACCCCCTTCCCCTGCCTCCCTTCCCCGGACTCATGTAATCATTACGTAATAAACAAATATAAAAAAAATAACATCAATCCCAACCCTAACATTACTTACCAGTTCCACAGCATGCATACAGTATGACATCCTCCTCTCCCCTTCTGCTCGCATTATGTATTTGTAAATGGACTCTAGTTTTCCGAAAATTCGAAAATGTATTTGTCTACCATCCTAATTATTGTGAACGTCATCCTGTTGACACGAATTGCTTACCGTGTGACCAACGCACGGCAATGAAAAAACCATTCCTTCTCCAAACGAGAAACCGATCTGAAAAGAAAAACGAAAAAAGATATTGTAAAGAAATGATTATCTATGGACCGTGGAGACACACCTTTTTTGCTGATATGCAACAAAAAATAATGGCCTAAGAGGATTAAGATAACGTTGAAGTAAACATTGAAGTAAAATTATATGAAACCTGTCAACAAATTTCCCAAAAATTGACAAATAATTTCTCAAAATCAAACAACATTTTCTAAAAACAATGGATATTTCCCTAAAATATATGAATTAAAAAAAATTTATAAAACCAAAAAACGTCTAGATACTTTGTTGATGGGAAAAGTGTCACGCTCACACACTTTTACATATAAATAAAGAAATAAACACACACAACATCATGCCGGTGTAAGTAAATTTTGGCCCCCGGCCCTTATTTCTTAGAAAATTTTGGCCCCAGACAATTAAACCGTAGCCATCCAGTAAATTTGGTCCCCCTCGTAGTAAAAACGGTCCACTAGGAAAAATGGGCCCTTCTTTCCTAGGAAATTTCGAGACAACAACTTTTGCAAGAAAAAGCCCTTCTTCTCCCTTCACAGTAAATCTCACTGACGTTTTGCGTAAAGCACGCTTTTTTTCTTCAGTGTATCCCGATGGGTATTGCACAGATCGAAGAATAGATTTTATTTCTTTTTCACAGAAGTGCTTACTGGAAGCCATTTTCTGTTCGTGGGCAAATTTTACGACTCATGCGCTGTATTCCGTACATAAATATTACCAACTTCGGTTTTAGATTATCACTTCAGCACACAAAAATAATTGAAGGAGCCGTAGACACACCAGTAAATTACCTAGTAAAATCAGTCCGGGGAGGACCAAATTTATGGGGGAAGAGGGGGGGGGGGGGTAGGGGTGGAGGGGGACAAAATTTACTATCATACCAGCATAGGTTCCTGATGGCATTACATTGGAGCCATAAGTTTTGTCAGTTGTATGACTCACCCTTACCATCCTACTACCTCCAGCAATGTCAGTCAAAGGCGAGTCTGAGTCATTGACATGGAAGTGACTCATGTGGGTCATTGTACCAAATTGTCAGTCACCAGAGTCAGGGGTGGGTCAATTTACTTCAGACCCATTGACTTTGTACAGAGGTGATTGATTTGGGGTAAGGCATTTTACAAAAAAAAATAAAAAAATAGTCAAATAACCTACGAGACTAAGGGGGTGCGTCAATGTACATGTTTTGTCCACCCACTTTGGTGCAATGACTCACCGTGTCCGAGGGTTGTGGGAGTGAGTCATACAATTGACAAGTGCATTAGGAAGTAATAAGTGAAA